>JANHAO010010591.1:0-17556 GCA_026873985.1 Saraca asoca
CTATAGTTGATCATTAAGCAACAATCTTATTAATATCTAAACCAAATGAAGCCATTCAATCCAGATATCACAATAAAAACAAAGAGGAAGGGAGAAGAAATAACCAACATATGGAATGGAGAATGAAGAAAAGAAACCTCAACATTAATCTTTAAGTTTGTAGCCCTTCAAATTGATTACAAGTTATTTAGCCTTCCATGGACTGGAGGCACAAAAAATGTAGAGAAAAACTAGAAATAAAATGCTACAATGTGTTTCAATACCATGCTCTCTTCTGCCTTCTCGCTCTTTTTAACAAAAACTACCCAAGAAAGAGAAAACAGTCTGCTGAGTAGGCAATCATGAAAGTTGTGTAGTCTGGTTTATTGGCTGCTGTTCCTTTTTGCTTTTTGTGCATTTTTTGTAGGTTACTTTTTATAGTTTTATTCTGATTTATAGTCCTCCATTTGGCTATGTGTTTTTTGGATCAAAGGATGGTCAATTAGGCTTAAGATCCATGGCAATTAGGGCCTTCAAACACCAACTCTACAGAGGCCCATTTTTGCAGCACCTCTACCTCTCCGTTGCAGCTCATTTTACATGCCCATATTGACATTTTCAGCTCAAGAATTCTGCATACAAAATGTGGTTTATGTCTTAGCTTCCATTTGGGCTTAACTTCACCTTATTTGGACCTCTATAACTCAAGTTATTGTTTGATGAATGAACAAAGGTCAGGCTGCCCAAGACAATATTCTATTCTTGACATCAACTCAAAATTCAGATAGCGAATTGTGTGATTCAACCTTGGAGTCTCATGAAGTTTGTAGAGCCATGTCTTAGCTTTCCTACAAGATAAGAATCACATTAATTGGACAAGTTTAGCTCGAGTTATGACCAAAATACATAAACTACTCAAGATGGCCAAAAACTACAGAATTTCTTCTAATGAACCAATTGACACAAAATCATAAATACAAGCTAACACAGCTGAATTAAGCCAATTTTGGACCTTAAAATTCTAAGTAAGAAGAAAATTAAATATGTCAAATATTTTGTTATTAGTAAGCAAGTTAAACAATTTGGGGAAATGTCTTGCTACATCACTGGTGTAGCATTATTGACTAGTTGAAAAAGAAGAATATGCCCTACAACCCATTGTTATTGCTAGTTAGTGTAACTCTTTGGATACACAAAACTATGCAAAGCTCAATGTTTATTCTAGAAGATTTGTTTAATCCAAAAAGCCTAGAAGGCAATCGACTCTCCAACCAACAAGGAAAGTCTGAGCAGATCCCTTGGCACATACAAAGTCCAAGTAGATCCCTTGGCACATACAAAGCCTAAGTAGATCCCTTAGCACATACAAAACCCAAGTAGATCCTTCAGCACATACAAAGCCAAGTATATCCCTCACTATAGACAAAGCTCGAGTGGATCCCTCGACACTAATACAAGACCAAGTGGATCCCTCATCATTAATAAAAGACTGAGCAAATCCCTCGACAAAAATAAAAGATTGGGCTGATCTTTCAACACCAATAAAAAGACCAAATAGACCTCTAGGCACCGATAAAAGGCTAAGCAACCCCCTCGGCTTTAGTAAAATATTCATGTATAGTGAGGCTCTTGATGCATGATGATCAAGTGAAAATGTAAGATAAAGTGATGATAAAAACCCAATGGATACCTAGATGATCAGAAGGTGGGTAAAAAAAGGGGAGAAGAATGATAGACAATAAGCCCATTGGATGCTTAGTCAATTGGAAAGTTCGATAGTGCAAAAATAATAAAGTCTTTAGACGGAGTACAGAAAAGGTAAAAAAATCCATTAGAGGCACGAAAACAAAAAAGTACCATAAAAGAATGAATTAAAAGAATACCATATGCACATGAAAATTTCATGGGTCTATTCATATGGTCGGTTTGTCCACTCTATACATACGTAAAAATAGAATAAGGAAAAAAAGAGCGACAATTAGCAATAAAGATAAAACCAAAGGCTAGTCTTTTTGTAACTCCTCTAGAATTTGCTCCAAAGGTTTATCCCTATTAATGTTACAAAGATCAATTTGCAAGTTAGAATTAAACTGTTGAATCTAATGAATAGCTTCTGCAAACCCACTTCAAAACATGGGATGACTAAGCTCTTTGCCCTCAACAACAACAACCTTGAGTCTTTTGTTAAAGGATGCTTCACTCTTTTCCTACTTGCTTTGTTTGACCTCTAACTCTTACACCTTGGGGGACAATTGCCTCTCTAGATCCTTGCTCTTTAAGGACAAATAATCCTATTCTTTCACCAACTCAATGATACAATTGGTAAGATTAGAAATGCTCTTATCTTTATTGGCCAGTTCTTTAGTTTTAGTCTCGACATCCTTCCTAAAGCCTCCATAATGCTTTGGTTGGTGTTCACCAGTTCCTTCTCATTCTATGCAAAGGTCAGAATAGTGGCTAGGATGGAGGTGGTTGAATAAATAATCTGGGTCATAGAAGATTATAGTAGGAGCAAGGGACCATAGTCTAATATAAACTCTTTACTACAATCTCAACTAGTAGGGAAAAGTAGCTAGCCATACAAAAAGGCCCCATAATTAACACCTTTCTATCGTAGGTTCTTTATGGCATTAAAAGTTAGGGTGCTCCTTTTGGGGGCTTCAATTGGCAAGAACTCTTTTCGAGAGCCCACTTTTATTTTCTTGGCAGTAGAAGTGGGAGCAATAGAGGAATTACTATCTTTGCCCTTGGAAGAGTCTTTAGAAGGGGTCTTTCGCTTGTGTGAAGATAGTGCCTTGGTATGACCCAATGAGGGGCTGGGCCTATTGGAAGAAATGGGGCCACTAGTAGCTTCAATTGCTTGTGAAGATGGCTCGATCTAAGTGATCGATGGAATAATAGACTTCTGCTTAGCCAATGCTTGAGCATAAATTTTTGCTAGTCAATTTGGGTCCATCTACGATCATTGAATCTCTATCAATTCTTGGTTCAACTAGCAGTCTTAAAAAACAACAAAAAAGTGAAAGAAAGAAAAGGCAAAATAAAAAGCAAAACTAGAGTAGAAATAAAATATGTACAAAGGATAGATTATGCATCAAACAACCTCAGTGCTAGCAGTCAAACAATAAGGTGTTGTTCATTCTCTAAAAAATCTTCGAGAGACTAGCTTTAAGGCTACTTCATGAGGGAAGGCCACTTGGCCCGCTAGAGAGGCCCTCTATTTTGAAGAAAAAATGGGTGAAACCCCTAGGTTGTTTCGACCTTGAAGAATGACAGTTTCTAGGTGCAAACATCAGTAAGCATGTTTTCTGTAAAAACTTGATTGGGGTGCTTGATGAAATGTTTCCATCCCTGGTTTTTTTTGGGAATAAGTAAAGAAGAAAAAGAAAGACTAAGGTTAAGTTAGATGAAGGCAAACACATATCACTTCGAAATAGAGAAGAAAAACCCAAGTGCTCCAGGTTAGCTAGAAAGGACAAATGTTTAATGCCTGGAAAATGCTTGCTTGAAAAATGGAGAAATGAGGGCAAACATGGAGATGATCAACCATGTCTCCATAGAACATTATGAAAGTTGCAATATCATAGCTACATACAAAAATATAAGCAAGCACAAAAAAAACATGAAAATAATCTAATAGCAAATTATGACCACTGCATGGAACCCATTTAGTAAAAAATAAATGTTATAGTAATATGTCTTTTACTCATACTTGAATAACAAGATTTAAAGACCATTCAAGAATGAATGATGGTATAAGTTCATCGGTTTGTCTTTCATGTAAATTCGCACAATTATTAAATAGGTATGAAAATTTCTACTTATTAACATTAAAACTTTTTTAACTACTATAATTCATGAGCATTATTACCGTTCAATATTATATTAAACATTTAAGTGTAAACTGTAACATCTTATTATTTTAATAAAATAGTTATTTTTATTCAAATACTCCAATATATAATTAGCAAATTTAGACAATGAACTCAAATACATACCGCACTGATGATGTATTTACTTGCTCTTTGCTTGTAAAGATTACTTACTTAATAATTTTATAATTTTTGTCATTCTTACAAGAATGTAATTCATGACATACGGCAATGATGTGGCATTAAAATATGTTTCAAAGGGAGAGACATAATTAATCTAGTCTGACATGGTGATTACCATCTAGAACAAACTCGTACTAAGCACAAACATCACTAAGATTAAAAATAATTTACTAACCTATGAGCCTTGTCACTAGGCTTTATTGTGATGGTAAGTTTAGTCTAGTAGGGTCTAGTATATATAGGCAGGACCATATTCCCACTCTAAGATAGTCTTGTAATCTCCCCATTAGGATTTATAGACAGTTTCTCTCAATAGACTATTACGATTTGAGAGGAGTATGTCTACTAAGATTCATACAAATTGAAATCAATAGATTCACAACATTATTGTATTTGAGCTTTATTTATGCTTTGTGATAACATCAAAACTTCATTAGCCCTTTCACATCTTAATGGCTATACCCCAAGCATCATGGGAGATCGCCTGTAAGCTGACACTATGACACTGACCCATCCGCCCATTTTTGCATGGATGATCGCCAAGCTTGGCCACGAGTCACCTGACAACCATCTATCACTCCAAACAACATGGCCGTGTCCCCAGCCACCATTCCTCATGGTTATGCATAAAGGACAATACCTGCTTTCCATTTCAACAAGCTACATTAACCACTAGCCATGTAGCCTAATCCACCCTTTTAGACCCTTTTACCCCTGGCTGAATGCCAATATAAAGACACTAAGTGTTTCTAAAACCTTAAGACATATTTCCTATGTAGCTTACCATTGGTGCCATTTGTGGGGCTCTTTTTTTCACTATTAGTTAAAGAGTTTGAACTCAAAAACCTTGGCACCATCACAGCTTTACTTAAGAAGTGGCCTTAATAAGTCATTCAATTGCTAACTTAGCCCACCACAATGGGAAATTTATGACCCCTTCTCACCATAACCAATTAAGAGACACTTCCCTTTCCCTGCCACTACATCATGACTAATAAGTAGTAATGCTGTAGCATTCATGATGAAGATGACAACATTGGGGGAAACCTTGATAGCGAGCTCTAACACCAAGCACTTGTTAACGAGATACATAGCCTAAAGAAGGAAGCTCTCCACCTCTAGCAGTAGGTGAACGAAAAGAATGAAAGTGACAATGAGAATGGCCAATAAAACCTTAATCATGAAGAGTATATTCTAGAGCAACCTTAAGATGGAAACATCAGACTTGGAACACGGGAGTTCCATTACTATGAATATGAATATAGGCCTTATCAAAGTTTTTACCACCAAAAAAAGTCACCACCCTCACCCATCTAAGAAATTCATCCCTTCACCCCAAGCATCATGTTCACTCCATTGCCACCCAATTTCAAAGCACTAACCCACATAGAGCAATAAAATGGGCATCTGACATGTAAGACCACTTAGAAGCCTATATGGCAGCTATGTTATTATTTAGAGCTCTAGATGCAATCATGTGCTGAGTTTTCCACTATTTTTAAAAATGCAACTTTACACTAGTTTACCTCTCTCACCCCCTAGTCGATCACTCGATTTTGCCAACTAGTTGATTCATTCTTAACATACTTTGCTACAAGTAAACCCTACAAGAAAACTTCTACCTTATTAGTAAACTTTGCCTAAGGGGAATAAGAAAGCCCTAAGGAATTCCTAAAACGATTTACTATGACAACATTGGAGACTAGGATTTGTCCAATAGAGTGATTGTACATATGATAGTAATAGGCCTCTAATATTGTGACTTCTCGCAATCCTTTGTCCAACATTCAATAACCATAATGTCATAACTACTCCAAAGATTAGAAAAGTTGATAAAAGTAAAAGAGGTTGAGATCAACAAATGGAACAACAAGCTATATACCTAAAAGAAGGTACTACCACCCAAGTTGAAGATTAGAAAAGAAGAAAAGAGTCTGCTCCTACGAAGTTGATTAGTGGCAAAGTCAAGATTTAATAATTACTCATCCTTGAAAGCGCTCTGGGCAAGGATTGTCAAAAAAATTATGATAGTAAGGTTGGTCCAATGGCCTAAACTAAGGGACTATTCTAGACCCATGGATAAGTCCAAGTATTGCCATTTTCACAGGGATTACAGACGTAACATGGAAAAATACATTGCCTTAAGCATAAAATCAAAGATCTGATCAAACACAAGCAATTGGATGCTTATCTTTATAAAGGTGAGCGGAGCCAGGGAGTAGGTAGAGGAAATGAACAAAATGATTAGAGACATGAAGAATGGAGGGAAACATGAGAAAATTAAAGGGAGGTAAACATGGGGCAAAGGAATGGCTAAGGCCAAGGGGAGTGACCACTCCCACTAGGCATTATTGATGTAATAACTGGTGGATTTGCTGGTGGAGGAAGCATGGCCAATTTAAGGAAGAAATCCTTCTGAGAAGTGATGAATGTTAACAAGAAAGCCTAACTAAGCAAGTATGAACACTCTCAGTAATCTCCTTCTTGGATAAGGATTATGGAAGCATCATTCAAGACCATGATGACCTAATAGTCATAATTACCACAATTCACAATTGGATAGTAAGAAAATCTTGGTAGATCAAGGGAGCTACCCTGATGTCCTCTATGAGCATGTGTTCAAGGCCCTATAGATTCCTCACCAAGAGCTTACCCCATACATGGGAACTTTCATCAATTTTTTTTTGAAAGATAGTGTAGGTAGAAGGAAGCATTACTTTAAGGATGATAATTGGTGAGAAGGAATGCCACAAGGACATAGACTTTAATTTTTTGGTTATAAATGCGAAAAATTCTGCCTAAAACATGATCTTGGGGTAAGCTAGCCTTAACAAAGTGAAAGCTATAGTATTAACCCCACACCTACTAATGAAGTTCCCCACTCTAAATGGAGTTGGCCCAATTCGAGCTGACAAAGAAACAACCTGTTATTGCTATTTCAACAACTTGAGAACCAACTCGACATGAAAAACGGTGATCACAAGAAAGCTCAAACCAAAATGCTAGAATGCAAGAATACAAATATAATGGAAAGCCTAGACATGAAGAAAGAATGATAGAGAGAGCTGCATTTGAAGATAGAGTATGAGCGAGAAGAAGTATATATTTTTGACCTTGATGAGCAACGAACAATCCACTTCAGGTTAACCATTGATGTGAAGGATGCTCTAGTGAGACTAATAAAGGAAATATCAAAATCTTTGCTTGGACTGCCATAGAGCTGCTGAGAATCAATAGAGAGATAGCATGCCATAGGCTAATGATCATCCAAAAGGCAAATAGCATAAGAAGTAACACTTTGGCTTTTAGCACCAGTTAAAGATTGAGGATGAAACGAGTAAATTATTCACCGTGAGATTCATCAGAGAGGTGCACCACATGCTAGGTAAAAAGGCAAAAGATGCCCAAAAAATTTGTGTGGATTTTATTGACCTTAACATAACTTGTCCCAAAGACTTATTTCCTTTATCCTCTAAAGGACAATTTGTCAACTGGGCCTTAAGATACAAACTATTCAATTTTTAAGACGCTTTTTATGGCTAAAATCAAATCATGATCAATGAGCAAGATGAAGAAAAAATGGCCTTCATCATGTACAAAGGCACTTACTGTTACAAGGTGATGCTTTTTAATTGAAGAATGTTAAGATAATATACTAGAGAATGATGAGAAGAGTCTTCAATGTCCAGATATGAAGAAACTTGAAAGTTTACATTGACAATATGCTAGTCAAGTCAGGTGAGCTTAGACTTTACCCGAAAGACCTCTAAGAAACTTTTGTCACCCTAAACAAAAACAATAAGAGGATTAACCTAAACAAAGGCACCTTTGGAGTGTCTACCAAAAAAGTTTTGGAAATTCATGGTAACCTAATAGGGCATAGAGGTAAACTTTACCAAGTGTAGGGTGATCCTAGAAATGTAGAACCAAAGAAATATCAAAGAAGTTCAATGACTCAACGATAGGATTGCCTCGATTGCCCATTTATGTCCAGATTAGGTGACTAGTGCTTCCCATTCTTCAAGATTTTGAAAGACAATAAGAATTTTGCATGGACCAACAAGTTCATGAAAGCATTCATTGATCTGAAGGCCTATCTAGTGAACCCTCCAATACTCACTTAACTGACCCCTGGGAGATGCTTTAATGTACCTAACAACTACTCATAAGGCCATTAAGTCAGTCTTAAGTAATGAAGAAGGTAACAAGTAGTAGCTCATCTACTTTCCTAGTAAGGCTTTAAATGATGTTAAGCTAAAGTACCAAAATATTGAGAAGCTAGTGTATGTTTTCTTGATCTCCTCAAAAAGACCAAAGCCTATTTCCAACATCACAACATGGTTGTTCAAACCAACCAACACTTACATCAAGTGTTAGAAAAAACTAATCTTGTTGGACACCTAGTAAGTTGGCCTAATGAATTGAGTGAATATTGGGTGAGGTAGAAGCCAAAGAAAGTGGTTAAATTAAATCTTAGGCACCTGTCTATTTTGTTATTGAGAGAACTTATCCAAATTAGGCAACCACGATAACCAATGAACCTTTCTTAAGGTTTTTTTTCAACTAAACCCAGATCAAGCCACCAAAGTCACTTGCCAAGCTAGGTACTACTACTTAGAGGATGACAAGTTTTATAGGCAATTTTTCTCATTGGCCATACTAAAATGCCTCTATAACAAAGAAAGGACTACATTCTAAGAGAACTCCATGAGGGAATCTATGATATTCACATTGTTGCCTTAGCCCCCTCTAGGAAACCAATCCTCGGTAGATATTTCTTGCCAACTATCAAGTAGGACAATGAAAATATGCTTAGAAATGCCCAAAGTGCTAGATGTTATCTAAGGTTATCTAATGATCGCCTACTAAACTCCACCAAATTGTATCTACATGACCATTGGCCACTTGGGGAATAAACTTAATGGGGCCGCTTCTCCCTGCCCTAGGCTAGGACAAGTTCCTAGTTGTCGTTATTGACTACTTCCTCCAATGTATAGAAGTTGAGCCTTTGGTAACCATCACCATTAGAAACACTAAGACATTCATTTGGAAGTCCATTGTTTATAGGTTCAACATTCCAAACATGATAGTTTCCAATACTAGAACACAATTCACTATTGTAGCTTTCACCACCTTCTACCAAAAGTTGGCACAATGCAAAAATTTTCCTTAATAGACCATCCCCAAACAAATTGTCAAGTCAAACTCACTAACATAAACATATTGGAAGAATTAAAAAAGTCCCTTAGGAGCTCTAAGGGGAAATAGGCAAAACAACTCCAAAATTCCTAAAGGTATATTGAACAACCTTGTAAATAGCCACCAGAATCACAACCTTCTCCCTCTTCTTTAGCTATAAGACCATTATGATAGCCAAAATTGGTGGACAAGCTGATTACCTTAAAAACTTTAGTGAGTATGAGAACTATGGCTAAATGACGATTGAGCTAGACCTTTCTAAAGAAGACAAAGAGATCCTCCATATCCAATCACAATCTTTCAAAATGAAGTTAGCATATTTTTATAGGTAAAAAGGTCAATAACATAGAATTTAAACCAGATGCCCTAATCTTAAGTAGGGTAGACAACTTGAGAAAAAAAGCAGAAGAAAGTAAGTTAGCCCCTAATTGGGAATACCATTTTCAGGTGAAGGGACCTTTGAACTATAGAGCTTACCATTTCTAAACCATCAAAGGGAAAGATATTCCCCCACACTTGGAATGCCACTCATCTATGCCATTACTTCATCTCTATCTAGAAAGTATTGGACCCCTTGCCATATTGCCATAAGTAGTTAGATTTCTAGCTCTCCAATCAAGTGTAAGGGCTCATTCATTTGTATACAATCTTTACTATCCACTAATCTAACTCTCGCTAACCTAAGATAGAATAATTCCACAAGGTCACCTTGCACCCATGGTGCATTGCTCTTCAACTTGGTAGAACAATTAGATGGGTTGCATTGTGCCTATGGTGGCTTGTTCTTTCACTTGGTAGAACAATTCCACAAGGTTACCTTACACCTATGGAGCCTTGCTTTTTTAGCTTAGTAAAAGAATTCCATGAGGTTACCTTGTGCTAGTGGTGCCTTGCTTTTCAACTTAGTAGAACAATTCCATGAGGTCACCCTATACCTATGGTACCTTGTTCTTTAGTTTGATAAAATAATTTCATAGGGTCGCCATAGACCCAAACAACGAGCAATGTGTCCATTCACAATTGAACCACTAGCATAGAAATGTTTAATCACAAACCACACTACCCTGCCTAACTAACAACACAAGGCCTTTGAAGCCAACGGCACATAAAATAAAAAGCAAGCAATTGTAAGTAGAGGCCCTCAGAGCCAATAGAGAGAAGCAATACATCACACATAAGTACACTAAAAAAAATGCAACCATAAAGTAAAACTACCAAATAAGCAGACATATTAATAACACCAATGTGTAAAGTCAGCACCCACAAGTAAGCCAAATATCCAAAAAAGACACCCATAAAGCAACATAAAGTCAACAACACTTAAATTCAATGCATAAAAAACAAAAACCCAATAAGGTCATTTGTCGGCAACAAAGCCTTCTACATTAGAGCTCATAACCTTTGAGGTGCTAAGTTCTAAGGCATCTATGTTTGCTTTCTCCTTAGTCACCTCCAATTTTCCCTCTATAATGATCCTATCATTGTTAGCCTTCACAAGCACTTCTGACAAACTTAGCAACTAGGCCTTTAGTAAATGAATCTTACCTCTTACCTCTTTCTGCTCCCTACTCCAGGCGGGACATATTCCAAATGACAGCATCCCTTTCTTCTATAGCTTTTGTAATGGCTTCCTCTTTCTCTTGGAGCATTGGCTACTTTGATTCAATTATAAGATCCATTTTCTACTTCTTAGCATGAAGCTGGGGAAACTCAGTTAGGGCCAAATCTACCACCCTTTTCACCTCATCCAAGTCACCTATGCACTTTTTAGCCCAGAGGCAATAGGCCTCGGTGCCTTAAAAATTGCAAGCTAGGTCTACAAAGAGGGTGTGTAAGGACCAAAAGAAAGAGTTGAGAGCTATCCAGGTGAATAATGAGCCCCTAAACTCCTTCGTTAGCCTTTTCTTTGGGAACTATGAGATATTGCCACCGCTCTAACTATGGTCTCTTTTCTTCCTATTGTGCTTTTCACCTTCATCAAAATGACTTTTTGGTCAATGCTCACTTTCATAGGCTTATTTGGCCATTTCATGCTCCTGACATCCCTTATCCCACCTCTTATACTAATTACAAGCCCTTTCATTGGTGGAAACAGGCGCCATAGATCACTTTGATGAACCAAGCTCATGTTAGGGAATTCTTATTAGGCATGGGAACTCATGTCATATAAGTATGCCTTTATAAAAAGGAAGCACAAAAGTTAGCATAACAATGATGTGATTAAATAGAGAACATGCTCAATAACCAAAGCCTATGAAAACTTTGGAATCATTGCAAAAAATCCTCACTAACAAAGCCTCAAGGATCGCCTCAATAATCATCCTTGTAACACCTGGTGTGTGATTATCCACACTCATAAATGAGGGGTTTTGCTTTAGGCAACCCATTCACAAGAAAATGAAATCTCCCATTTTAATCATACCAACATGGAAAAAATTAAGGATTCTTAGTCACCTCTATGCAAAAAATGATATCTTTCTTTAGATTTAAGGTAGCTCTATTATAAGCTTTAGATTATGATAAAGTTTGGGGAGAACCCTAGATTGAAAATAAATGTGTCTGCTAAGAAAATTCAAAACAGAAAAGTAAAAAATGGGCTCAAAATCATGAGGGTGCAACTTGATCATCATCATCAACTCTTGTTTAAACTTGGAAACAAGGGGAACCACCTAGAGCTTAAGCATGATCTCTACATAATGCATGGACAAGTTGCTAGTATCATAGCTATAAGTCCTCTCATCCATTTAAGCGCTAACAAAATAGATCAACCCCTCGTATCAACATCATGCATAAGTTCGACACTCTAACTTAGTTAAATCCACTTGATGAAAAGGGACAGATGAGTGGGGTAATGTTCCTATACACATCATTGGCAAAACTTAACCCATACTATCATCATTTAGATTAGCAACCCACTTATAACCATCACTGTGGTGGGACTTCTAGGCTGTATGTAGCTACTATGCAAATTTAAAGATTGCTTCTTTTCCTATGTTAAAAAATATTAACACATTAATGGTGACTACTTTGTTCTTTCTATCCTTTTTCTTTCCCCCTTTTTATATAGTATTTTAGATGACATGTTAATTCATGATAATTTTGACCAATTGAATATGGAAATATACTATAGCTTGTTTCATGTTTTATTTTTTGACTAAAATCCATTCTTATTCAAAATTAATTACTTTTAGTATGAATTTTTATTCAAATTTTATATGGATTTCATTTGAAAATTACTAACTATTATAATATATGTAATTATTGGATTCTTGATTGCATATCTCATATACAACCTTTTGAATATGCTATGCATTATAAAAACAATGATGTGATCAAACTATTGGAGAAGTATAGAGCAAAGTCTTTGGGATGTTGAAATTGGTAGTAGTAATGATACTTTGAAGATGTACGTAGCACTTATATATATGTAGTTTTTAGCATTCTACTGGTTTTTGTGAATTCATGTAATTTTATCATATTGTTTAAGATTTCCCCTACGCAAGTTAATGATGCACATGAAGTCCCAAAATATGAAATTAATCCTAGAGAACTTGATTTTATCATATTGTTTGATTCTTTTAGTTTTTAGTTTTTTTTTTCTCAAAGTTGATGTAGGACCTCCTTTAATTAGTTTATCAAGAACATTTTTAAATTAATAAGTCTATAACCTTGTTCTTTTATTGCCTACCATCTTGTTAGTAACTTTGTATCATAAAATTCCATATTATTTTGGAACTAATAAGGTTGTCCTTAGATTCTTGAATCTCATAATTTGATCTTATTTGTTAGGGACCTTTCTATAGTGCATTCTAAGTGGAACAAAGATTGCTATTAAAAAACATAAAAAAAGATGTCATTACTGATAAGGAAAAAGTGTGGATTGCTCATAAACTCTAACTAGAGATTGTTTTCAACATTGTATAATTTCATAATAGTTAAATTAATTGACTTTCTACAATGAAGCATTTAGAGATGATTTTGTGTTGTTTTAGAAGACTTGGCATCCAAATGTTGTCTAGTTTCTAGGTGCTACGACTCAAAGTACTTCGATGACTATGATGGATGGAATTCCTTCCCAAGATTTTTTTTTTGTCTTCTAGTTGCATGAACTATGATTATTTGGTGTTCTTAGGGATTTTAGGTTAATTAAGTTTAATTGTGATTTCATAGAAAATGTTTTCTTGATCAAATTTACTTATTCATGGATTAGGGAGTTCTTTGAGCTTTCTTAAAAGGAAAAACAACTTTGAAATCAATAATAGCAATGAGATTTGTACTTCATATTGCTAGGTCTTTGACTCTGTCATGCGATAAAATGATTTATGTACTTTCATTTTTAGCATTTAATAAGAGACATATAATTTTTCAACATTTTTGTTATTTGAATTGTGATTGTTTCACATTGACTCAAACTTGTTGGAGAAATATTTTATTTAGTGTAGACGTCAGTAAAATATATTTTATTTAGCTCAAAAAATGACTTTAATTAGATTCTAGATGGAGTGCAATAGTGTTCACTTCTTGTCCATTGTGTTTATTTTTCCACGAACAAAGTTATTTGAACCCCATTTTGTTTTTGTCTTAAAATTATGCAAGTCAATGAAAAGAATAAGCCATCACCCATATTATTCACTGTGATCTTGAGCCCTTGTAAGTTACTTTATTTAGCTTACTATTTTCTTCCCTAAAATTCTATAATGTAAGATCCATTCCCTGGTTAGTGCTTTTCATTTTCAAATTTAATAGTCTAATATGGCTTATACTTTCTCTCAATATTTCTTATGAGTTATTTTAGGGTTAGCTAGTTGTTGGTTGTTAAAGAGGATAGGCCTCTAACTTGCCAAGATGGTTCTTGTGAGTGCTTTCTTACCACTAATACATTTATGAAATGTTACATTCTTTGTTATAGGAGAATGTTGTGACATTTAAATGCAAGGAACTTTGTCAAGCTGCTTGGGGATTAATTTTCCAAAATTAGAACTTTTTTTGTCATTGGCAAGTCACTGCATGGTTTTGAAGGTTTTCAAACAAGAAGACTATGACGCCAAATCTCTGACATTAGTTGATTGGCTTGAATAACATTTTTTTGTTTTAGATTTCTTTTGAATTAATAGTAGTGTATTGAGTACCAAACTTTTACTAGCTAGTTTACAATAGAAGACAATTGGTGATTAGATCATAAGGAACAAATAGTGAATATGTAGAGGACAACTACAAAGTTTGAGCTTTATCTAATTTACAATAAGAAAGATCTTCAACCTTTTTACAAATGTGTACTATGAATTGTTGAGTCTCTTGTACATGACATACAAACTTATGATTGGAAATATAAGAGATATTAGATTTTGCTTCCTACTTGAGTCTTTATATACAAATATTAGCAGTGAGATTTTATTTTTTAAAAAATAGAATTCATTTGTGATAGCCCAAACAACAAAGGAAAAGAGTGATTATTAATTGTGACAACAAAAAACTATCACTAATTGTCTAAGAATATTTTCTTGCCTAAATTATTTATGATGACCAACAAATGTCAATGAATGATGTATAATTTTTTTAACGGTTGCTAACTACCTCAAATAAGTATTGTCAGCCACTAATGTTAAAAAATATGAGGATTTATTTTCAACGATCATAGACTATCAAAAATAAATTGTGACAAACCTTGCTTCGACGCTTCTCCATGATTAAGTGAATGTCAATAATTATATTTTTTGATGATCTTACTTGATATTATCAATGGCTATATCCGTCGAAAAAAGTGTGATTTCTTACTGTGATAGTACGTAGTAAATAGTCATCGAGTTGTTATCTAGAGACTTGTTGATAAGACCTCCATATGAATCTTTCTGTCATAACCAATAGTTTGTGCATGCATTTGGTTCAACTTATTGTGGAGGAAGCTAGGAAAACTCAAATTTAAGGTAGATGCCACATTTGTACACGTGCTGAAAATAGTGACAACGGGCCAGAAATGCATAGGAAAAGCCAAAGATCATTAACTACTTAACCACCGGATATTTTATGTTATTTTAAGCAAGAAATCCCTTAAGAAATAGATGGTGGCCAAGCATGGAGATCACTATTTCATAATTTCTGCACATAGTAACCATAGAATAAATATCCTACCATTCTCTTATTTCCATTCCCTCATTTACACTCTCTGGCGAGCAGCTGAAATCCAAAATTTTGGACTCCATCTATTTGTGTGAAGGTGTAGGTGAGGGAGTAAGAATAGGAAAACAAGGGTAGCATTGTTGTTAAACATATTCAAATCATTTTTTGATGATGCTTCTTGATATGTATTCTTTTAAGTTTATGAGAATTTTTTCTTTTTTTAATAAGCTTTCATAAAAAATCGTAACTTTTGTATACAATTTTTTTTATGTAATTTTGAACCATGAGAGTTGTAACTTTTTGCGTATTTATCAGCACAAATCTCATACACATGCATAACATTTTGTGAAAAAAATTAAATTACTAAATTTTATATAAAAAATTATAATTTTTATAACTTTTATTTTAACCTTTCATAAAAACTTACAAAATTTTCAACATTTACAAGAGTGTAACTCTCAATTTTTTTATTTGGAATAAGAAAATTCCTGTCAAGACAAAAAATTTGGTGAACTACCCACTTAGCTCCAACTTTGCTATGAGCACATAGAGATTTATTATAAAAATTGCAATGGGTCAGGTTTGAATAGATCTAACCTAGATCCAATTTGACCAAAACTTATCTGCATTCATCATTTTAGATCTATTAGATATCCAGATCCATTAAGAATTCAACAAAATCTAATTCGAAGATCCGATAATGATCCATTTTGAAGTGAAAAAATATAATTGTGGATTTTTCTAATGAAAAAAAAATTATTTTTTCTTATTAATAATAATTGGCTTGTTATAGAGTATGATATCCAAGCAATTCTAATATGATATTCAAAAAGGAATCAAGACCCATTAAATATTCAATAGTTAGACCTAAATTCAAATCACTAAGTAATGTGCCTAGTTTAGATTGGGCTCGTTTGATAAATATCTATCAGTTTGGATAAGACTTACTGAGTTTGGATATTTTTGCCATCCCTTTCAAAGAAGAAATAGTAGTATACTAGAAAAACGCATTGCAACTAAATTGGCCAATTGTGGGACTTGAACAACTATTAAGTTACATCATTTGATACCTAACATAGCGTGGGACAAGAACAACTATTAAGGTATATAATTTGTTAGATAATACTATGAACTAACAAATGATAAACTTAATAGTTGAATAATAATGATATTGCATATAAACTCTTCATTAAAATTGAAATTTTGTTGTTTTAAAAATTGCACCAAATTAATGGTGTTGAATGAAACAATAAATTGAAGTAATTGGATTACATGCAAAATTAATAGGATGCTTACTGATGTAAATGATCCAACGTTGAGATCATTTCAATAAATTAATTAAGCATTTATCATATCATGACACCTAGTTGAGGTATAATATGCTTTGAGTTTTTGATAGAACAATCTAATTATGGCTAGATAACACCTTGGAAATAATTATTTATTTGTTTTCAAATTAGCTCCTGGCTACATACTCTGCCCAGGTTTAAATAGAGTGGAACTCTACTACTACTTCCTAAATAAAAGGGAAACAACGGCTAGTGGTGCTATATAATAGCAACGGCTATGGAAAGCATAATCTCCTCAACTTATTAACTAATTCCAAGCAACTACTAAGTCTACCAACTCAAATAGCTCTTCACATCTCCAAGTATCTCAGGTTCTTCTTGGGAAGCCTTGCTGACTTTCTTAATGTAACATTGCCCCCCTCTTTTTGTGGAACCTTGTCCTCAAGTTCAAGTTCATAAATCGGTCCCTCAGCTCCCTTGCATTCTCCCATGTTGCATCCTCCTTGGGAAGATTTTTCCACTTGACCAAGCTCTCTTCACAAAACTGGCTCCTTTGTGTACCTATCTGGTATTTAAGACTTCAGGAACTATAAGCACTTCACCATCCTCACTTAAGAGGGTAATTCCTCACTGGTAGCATCATTAGGTCCCACATATTTTTTCAACATTGACACATGAAAGACTAGATGAATCCGAGCACCTTCTGGTGGCTTCAGTTTGTATGCAACTTTTCCCACTTTTTCTTCGATCATATAGGGGCCAAAATAGTGGGTAGTCAACTTCTGGTGTGCCCTTCTAAAAACTAAATGCTGGTGATATGGTTGTAGCTTGTGGAAAACAAGATCATCAACTTGATAGTCCACTTCCCTTCTTTTGGCATCCGCTGCTTGCTTCATACGGTTGATGGAAGTATGTAA
>JANHAO010010592.1:0-17550 GCA_026873985.1 Saraca asoca
CCGTTGCCTATTCTTTTAGGCAACGGTTTTCAGACTTTAGGCAACGGTTTTTGACCGTTGCCAAAAGTCAAAAATGTTGTAGTGATATTACACTACTTACAAATTGTTGTATAGAATGCCTTGAGGCATACAATGGAAACTTACTCTCAAGTCACAAGATTCTTCTTTATATAAACATTATGTGCCTGAGCCCTGACTTTATATATTTTTCCTTATCTGTTGCCTTGCTTACGTGTTGATGTGAAAAAGAATGTTATTGTTACCATTTATTTAAACAAAGGTCTATATGGTGGAATCAATTCTACATCTATCAAGATAAGCAAGGCTATACCATTTCTTTAAAATGCATTTGGATTCTTAAAAATCACTTAAAGTTGTAAGGTAAAATCTTTGAATCCTAGCCATTCCATAAGTTGCCCCTATAGGATTAGGGAAAATCTGTGATTAAAGGGAGCTAAGTTATTTGGCAATTTGACTTTGATTTGCCAGCATGGAAATTTCTTTATTTAGTCATATCACCTTATGGAGGTTTGTCCATTTGAAATGTGTTTCTAGATATTTGTACATTTGACACAAAGCATGATATTTTTTTTTATTGTCAAGAGAAAAGAAATGGTGGCATTGTAAAATAAGTCTTTTGATCAGGAATTTAAAGAGGTCAGTAAGAGAAACAACACTTTCATTACGGTCCTGCAACTCAGAATCATCTTGAGGCAGTCATTCTAATGGAAATTCTGAGCACTTCTTTATGCCTCTTTCAGAAACTAGGTATTCTCATTTAGATGTAGAAAGGAAAGTAGCTTCATTAAGGAGTAAAAGGTTATTTGTATCTAAAATGGATGATTCCTTACTTGAGAGCCATGCCTCTATTGGTCAAGGGGAGAGTAAGTTGGATGGATTTCTAGATGTGTTAAATGATTTGGAAAGGCTTTTTGATTATGACCATGTAAATGGGTTTCTCTCCTTATTGGCTCAAATTTAACTTTTGATGCATAATAGTTAATTTTTGATTTAGAGGATTCTCGGGATCAAGCTTACTCACCACCTCTACTGATGGACTCATCACTTCTTGTAGATTCATTTCAGGACTTGCTAGGTATGTTGAGTTTGCTACAAATTGTGTAATTTATGCTTACAGGAACCAGTGTATCAATTATTTTTATCATTTGATCACTTTATGTTCTTGTTAAAATGCTTTTCTAGTTTGAAATATGGTGTGAGGCCAGGTTTGGGGAGTTGCTTTGTTATTTTTTTGGATTTTTTTGGGGGGTAGAGAATGGTTAATTTCTTTTGTGTACAGATTTGTTAGTGGACTGTCATTTAAGAAAAGAATTGCCATTTACCCAAGTTTGATTTTGAAATATTTTGCAGGATATATAGGTTGCAGGCCTTAGACCAAATTTTTTATAGATTTGGTCATTGTCTCGAGTTTTTGTGTTAGTTAAAGTGGGTTGTTTGTTCTCTTCTCTTTCCTGGAAAAGGAATTTAAATTTGCTTTTAATAGATCAAGCATGATTTAGTGGATGTGCTTCTAATGCATTAACAATTAACAAGAATTCGATAAACTTCTAGACTTTGTGTATGTCAATTCCTTATTCTTTACATAGGTAAACTAATCAATTGGAATTTTGTTTTGTGAAGCTCCTCTCTTAGAAACTGAAACAGCCTTGATGGAGCACTAAAACTATAATTTGCATAACCTCTACTCGTGATAGTGAAATTGACATGGTTGCAATGCGATAGCTATCAATTCCCCAGTTGGCATGTTTACCCCTTTTTCCTCTTACATGATGCTTGTATGATTACTATTATTCTTAATTGGCATATTGTTGCCCCTTTTTGCTCATTTGATGCCTACTTCTTTGAGGGAACTACAAAATAGTTATGATCTACACTCAATCTGGGAGCAATGCTAGAAATCAAAATTAGGACCTAACTTTTGGGGGGTAAAGTTGCCTTGAACCAAATGATATAGTGTGGACTTGAATTTGCCTTCACATAGTTCACTCAAAGAAAAAGATTCATATCCAAACACTGGTGACAAATATAATGGATTTCTGGTGGCAATTCTTTCAAGATTCTGCATCCTTCTACCCTTTGGAATCTTTTCTCACTTAATTGTGATTAATTCTTGTTGCACTGTAATTGTATTTTATATAAATTAGGTATTATATCTTGGCAATACACCTTGAATGAAAGAATTAACTCGTTAATATGGAATTTTTAATGATGTACAAGTTCCCCCCTCCCCCTTTATTTTTTATTATTAAAATAGTTGTTTGTCACTTTCAAGACCTATGGGAATTTCAATCCTAAATGGCTGAACCAATTGTTATGTGTAAAATTATTAGTTAATGGAGTATAATTCTGTGATTTGATTTTATTAGTGGATTTCTGGGATATTTAGGTGATTTTATTTTATTTGCATTGACTATTTGTTTTATTTGCATTGACACAGTGTAGCCCCTTATTATGGCAACCCCCTCTTATTATGTGATTTGATTTTATTTGCATTGACACCCCTTTTTAACCTGATTTTCCAAATTCACTATTTGTTTATATATGCGGGCCACTTAAGCTTCTATTTTCCTAGATCTGGGGCAATTTTTATTAGAGACATATTGTTCAACTTATTTTGTGGCAAGCTTTTTGAGGGAACCCCTAAATAGGTAGACTGTTAACTTTAAATATATATGTTCAGAGGCATATGCAAAAGTTGAATTAGATGTTTTGTGTTGAATAATACTAGTTTATAAGCTAAATATTTGATATATATTGCTACATAACTAATATGTTATTGCTGATGTTAATTTTGGTTATAAATGCAAGTTATACCTTTCGTATGTTTCATTTTCATCCTATATTTCAAGAAATACTAATTTTCATCATCCATGCCACAGATGCTTTCTTCCTTAAAAAGATCATGTCCTTGCCAAATGATACAAGTATATATTATGGTTATGAATATACTTTGGTGAGTGATATTTGATCTTTCATTCGTGTTATTTGCTTTATTTTGTTAGCCTCAAGTGTTGCACCTTAACTTAAGCACTTTGAATTTGACAAAGTAATTTAAAGTTTGCATTATCGATAGAACTTGAAAATAAGGAACTTCAATCCTATGCTGCACATATAGCCCACCTTCGAAATAAGGGTTACCCATAGTAATTTTTAGAACTTTTCTTCCTTAATGAATTACTGGAAGTGTCCTCTGTGTGTTTGTGTGTGTCAGCATTTCTCCTTAGCCTTTATCTCAAATAGTCTCTTTCATTCATTGAGGAGCTGAAAGTTATAGTTATAAAGTTACTTGGTCCAACCTAGTTAATCAATTTTCATGTCAATAAATTTGATTTGATTAAAAGTTGAGTATGAGATTTATATCCAAGGAATGCTAGTTGTACTTGTAACTTGATATTTAATTTTCCCTTGTGCTTTTTGGAATTGGATATAAGTCCAAGTGAATACAATCTCAAAAGAACATAGTGCATGTAAAATATAAGGTGAAGTTGCGACATTTAGTCAAGTCATACCCCCTATTTATTTGTCTGCTTGGACTCTTATTATTCTGTTTGTTTCATTGTATTTTGCTATGATTAAATTAATGAAAGAATGTTTCCAGATTCCAACTATACTAAAGATGGAAAAGGCTTGCAATCCTTTTTCTTCGCACTTCAAGTGTAGAAATCTAATGGTCTTTAAATATTACAACAACAGTCGATGATGCAAAAGCTTTAGGTGTCATCTGCTAAGCAAAAGATAATTTTTAGAATATTATTAACTTGTTGAGGGGATTTATTTAGGTAAAATTGTATTGAGATTGAAACAATAGATACTTAATTTTTTCAACACTTTATTTTTTTAATGAAATAAATATCTTAATCATTTTTTAATGAAATGAATGTTTTAATTTTTCTTTTTTATACATACTTCAAATTAGATTTAAATAAATGTGACAAATACAAATTAAATAAATACTTATGGTTAGCAACAATGTAAAAGTGTTACCTATATCTTGAAAACTGTTACCTATTATTAATTGGCAACGATTTTTACATATTTCCTTTAATATAATTAGCAACACTTATTAACTGCTGCTTATAACATATAATCAACCGTTGCCTATGACCAATTGGCAACGGTTCGGTTGAAAACCATTGCCTATGATTAATTGGCAACGATTGAGAGCAATGTTTTTCAACCATTGCCAATTGATCATTGTAGGCAATGGTTTTCAATCGTTGCTTATTCTTGTAATGATGAGAAACCGTTGCCAAATAAAACAAGAAAAACTGTTGCCTCGAATTGAACAATAGACAAAGATTTTTTCAGCTGTTGCTAGAAACCCCAAAAAAATCACTGCCTAAAAGAATAGGTAACGCTCGATAAGAACACGACCAAAAATTGTTGCCTATTTTTATAGGCAATAGTTTTTGGCCATTGCCAAAGGCCAAAAATGTTGTAGTGGACCTTAAACCCTAGAGAATGGCTCAAACCCACTCATTTGTTTTACTAACATCTAACTTATCCCAATCTATATAAAGAATGGCTCATTATCCTTAGAAAATAAAATAATTACATAAAGCATTAATTCTCTAGAAGTTGCAAGAAAATTAATTAAACCTAAATTATATAAGATCAATAGTCATTCAAATCAATAGAAGCTTGCAAAGGTGAAAGAATACAATAGTCGTGCCAATCAAAATGATAGTTTATAGGCTATTAATGCAACCTTCCAAAACTTTCAACCAATAATTTGTAGAATGCCCCATAAAAAAACAAGCCCTTCTTCCATACAACAAATGAACTATGGTCATTGCAAAAGCCATTATAAAATTTAAGAGAACAATAAAACTAACAAAACCTAAATAAATTTATAAGCAGCTATAGTTTAAGAACAATCAAAATGATGATTTTGCAAACATCTGAAAAGTAATTAACAAACCAAAGTAATAATTAATCAAATAAGCAATGGGCATGAATATTAGACATTAAAATACAATAAAAGCAATGCAGTCTTCCTTGAGACTAAAATAAAATTAGAGAAACCTAGTGAAAATAACAATTCAATTTCAACACTTGAGATTGAAACAAAATAGAGAAACCTCAATAACTGAATGATTCAAAATCTCATATTTTTTCCTTCTTGTTTCTTATTCAACATGCTATCTTTCAGTATTGTTAATGTCACCTTCTATTATAAGTAGAATTACTCACAAACATAATTAGAGTTTCCCAATTGTTAGGCAAGGAACTAAGTAATGACAATGCTTGTATTTCATCATCCAAATTCATACTTATAGCAGTCAACTAATTTGACACACCTTGAAAGCTGCTTAGATGCTTAGTCACCAAGCACCTCTCTTTATATTTCATGTTCACCAGTTTCCAAATGAAAGAGGCTTTATTTTGCACAATTTTACACTTATGTAGACTGGCCAATTTAGTCCACAATTATGAACATCAATCTTAGTAAATATATGATAAAATATACTACTATCAATCCATTGCTTAATCAAATCGACAGTTTTCTTGTTTATTTTATTCCATTTTTTATTAGTCTTCTCAATTAGTTTAGTGCCTTTAGTTTCAACAAGATCAAACAAATTCTTGTAGTATAATAAATCTTCAACTCTAGGCTTCAAATACGAGTAATTTGAAGAATTCAACTTAATCATCATACCTCCTCCATTTAATTGCATATAGTAAAGCAATAACTAAGCTCCTATCACTTGTTAGGAAAAGGACTAGAATATATCATAGTGAAAATTATTAAATTATCCTGATCAACCTTTCCTATCTCATGCAATTAAATAAATCCAACACAAAATTACCTATGAAAAATTAAATTAGGAGACCAACAATTTTTAACATGAATAACCCTCAATGTAAGAGTAAAAAACTACAAGAATAAGTCTAGCAAAAAACTTTCATTAATAAATAATTAATAGATATAACGTCTTCCTATAAGTTTTAAAGAACAATTAATATAAAACTCTGTATCAAAATAAATAGAATCTCAATTAAATTAACACAATAATCTAATCAATTATTATGTAAAATCAGCCAATAAAAAAAGAAAATATAAAATAGAATATATATTATACTATCAAGAATATTAGGAATAACATGCGTAAATTTTATGCAAATTTAAATAAATTTAGTAATAAATCTTATGAAAAGATAGATGAATACTGTGCAACCTTCTTCCGCTCTCTCTCTCTCCCTGGCACGGTCATTGTTCTCCGCAAGCAACAAGCACGACTTTCTCCTTTTTCTTCACACAAAGCACGTAACCCTAGGTTGCATGTGTAAAGCCTTCTAGGCTTTTCAATCTGAAGCGCTACACGTGATGGGCTTCTTTTTTTATTATTATTTGAAAAAAAAAATATAAATTGTCACCCCTGATTTGAAATATTAATATTTAATACTCATAAATTATTAATTTTTATAATTAATTCTCACAATTTAAATAAGTAGTAAATTATATTGGTATAAGATATTTTCTCATAATTTCATAGGGAATCAAAATAAAAAGATTATATTCATGGGCTGTCCTGTTAGCATTAGATAAATAAATTATATTAAAATGATTAAAATATCCTAAAAATAAAAAAATAAAAAAATAAAAAAACAATATACAAGTCAGACTATTCTTAAATTTGAGTTATAAGACCTTCACAATATACTTGATTTTTTTTATAAAATTTCATATCAAACTGAGTACGATTACTTCCTCAAATTACTTTACTTATGAGGTACATGTTGAGTGTTAAATATAATTATTCTAAAATTAAAGTGAATTAATTATAAAAATTAACATTTTATAAGTATTAAATATAACTACTCAAAATTGAATGAATAATTTGTATTTTTCCTTACTATTTTTTTCATTTTTTATATATGTAACATAAAGTACATTATGAACCACTTAAAGAGTAACTCAAAATCACCAAGTGAAAGGACATGTTAACAATTAGCTTAAACTACAACCAAAAAAAAAACACTCCAGCAAGTGATATAAAAATAACAATGATTGAATTTTTTTGCAAATAAAAGCATATGACTTCTCTATTTGTTAATTAGCAACCAATTGCACTCTTTCCCTGGTTATAATCTGAAATCACATAGAAGTTGTTCTTATGAACAAACACTAAAATTTATAACAAAAATTGTAATTACCATAAGAAACCAATTGAGAACCTTGGAGCAGGCCCGAGTTGTAGTTGCCATAGGTGGCTGTCTTTATTTGAGAATTTGTAGATCCTTTAACGTTTTATACGAATAGGGCAGAGACTTTGAAACGGACGAATCTTGGAGTATTTTCTTCTGGTTGCATATAATTCTTCTACTAGACAATAAGCAAATATAAGATTGTAAACAACCCAAATTTATATGATTGTCAAGACTAAGAGAAGATTAATGCAAATTTACTAAAGCAACACAAATATATGAAATAAAATTAAAAAAAAAAGTCAAAACATTAATCAACGCAAAAGATTCAGTGCGAAAAAATTGAAATTAAGATATATGTTTCATAACAAAATATAGGCAGAGGAAGGGCAAATTTATAAGGATCACAAACCAAGGGATTTAAGAATGAAATAGAGCAAGCTCTTAACTCAAGAATAGTTTGAAAAATAAAGAGTCAGCTGCTAAAGAAAATAATTTATGTTCGAAGAAAGCTCAATCTCTTCAAAACAAACAATTCATATTGTCGAGAAGTTAGGAAAAGTTTAGAGGAAATCTATACCAATGGAAGCTGGGAAATATAGAGAAGAAACTGCCACTGGTTCATTGGAAAAGAGTTTAGCAACTGGGTTTGTCAAAAATGCTAGTTTGGCCAACACTCTTGATATCAAACTGGAAGCACTGACGAGAGGTAGTCCGAGAGAGGAGGACAACCAAAAAGGGTAATTGGTGGACAATGGTGGTGGACTAGTATCAGATGCGCTTGGAAGTGAAAAGAAATAAAAATAAAAAAATGATAAAAGAAGTCGTAAAGTGGGGGAAGGAAGTGAAAGGAAAAAATAAAATAAAAATGAGAGATTATTAGTGGACAAGTTAAACAGGCGGTGAACAAGTGGCATTGCAAGTATTTGGCAGGCCAATTAAGTTTGTGGAAGAGATTGGTGGCACTGTAGGCACAGCAAATAAGATAGATAATAGATTTCTATAAATCATATAACCAATTCATATAAAAGGAAATCATTAGGTTTTATGATTAATAAACAATCAAATAATTCTTTTTTATGAAAATATTCCAACAAATTCCACCCATAGAAATGTAAGTTTAATGACTGTAAAGTTAAACATGCAAAATACTTTAAAAAATTGGAAATCTACAAGTATTTCATTAAATTATAATTTTCATTAGTTCTTTCAAATTTTGTATTTTATTTTATTTTTTAAAAAAGGTTAAATTGCATGTTACAATTCCTACTAAATCTCATTTTGGACCAAAATTTTTTATTCTTTGTTTAGAATAACATTTTTTAGAATTTATTTCATTCCATTAAAAAAAATAATTTTCCATTTATTTGTAAATAAATTATTGTGTTTGGAACTAATTATAAGATATGATTTTAATTGATTTTAAAATGAATTAAACATATAGAATTCATTTCAAATACACACACTTTATTATTCTTAGCTTTGTCAGTTTTGTTTTCTTGTATAAATTTAATTACACATTCTTAAAATCCACTTCTATATACATACTAACACATAACATTTTCCATAATAATATGTCAGCCAAAGTCACACTTTCTTACCCAATAAATAAGTATAGAAAAAGTTGAGTATTATCAACTATCACTGCTACAAAAATGGTTGTTAGCAACGGTTCAAAGGTGATGGTTTAGCGACTCAAGGGCGATGGTTCACCTTAACCACCACTAAGAACACATTAAATATACTAGATAGAATAGTTTTTAAAAAAACAAGTTTTAGTGGCAGTTATTTCCCGATAGTTGTACTAAACTGCTGCTAAGCACTTGTTATTTCCTGACGGTTGCATTGAACCATCACTAAACACTTATTATTTCCTAGTGGTTGTATTGAATCACCATTAAGCAGTTGTTTTTTTTCACTTGCCCCACGATTTTTTTTTGGGCCACGAACGAAAACCTTATTTTGTTGTTCTTTCCCTTCCCTTAAGCCTTCTTCAATTTCACACTCCATTTCACGAAATTTAACCAGTATTTGTCTTCGAAATGTTGGATTAATTGGCAATGATGAACTGGGCGAAGGAAATTGCAATTTCCTTCAGATTCGTGAACTAGTTCCTCTCCATTTGAGTTTCGATTACTCAAAAACTTAGCTACCAGGTTGGGTTTTTCTTACTTTCTACTCATTTGAAATAGTTTGATTTTAAGTGGGTGTTGATATTCTCTTTGGAATTTTCAGTGTATCCAAAGATAAAGATCAGATAGGAAAAGCATCACAAGGATCACCGAAGGGTTTACAACTCTTATAAGTAGATGGTTCTCGTTCTCCAGGTAATTATAGCCAATATGTTTACTTGGCCTTTTCAATTTTGCCTGTTGATTAAATATGCAAAGCATAGGGAGTGTTATTTGAAAATATTTTTCTCTATTTTTGTTTTTGTTGCCTCTGTCAAATTACTTGGGACCATGGGAACAAAAATGAATCTCATGTCATGTTTTTTCACTTCTTAGCTTGTCTGTTTTTTCCTTGTCTCTTCCTTGAAATTATTTCATGGATGGTGCTAATTTTGTGTAGATATGCTTTATAAATAAAGAAAGTAGAGATATTGTTATTGGATCTAGTCAAGTTGCTTATCTCTGTTGAGCATTATCCTTTTCAATTTAACTCCCGTGAATGTAAGGAAAATGATGAAAGCAACATCAATGGTTTTTAAGAGTTTGTATGTATGTGATAGGATGTTTAGTGGTTATCATGTATGCTAAATATATATATATTTCACTTCATGAATACACATTTAGGCTCAAGGAACTGCTCCTTTTTTTAAAACCTAGTAATGTTTCTTATTATTCCTTGGACCCTAGAGCTTCAACCTTCATGCTTGGTTGTGATTGCTATCTTTACCCTTATGAGATTTGATAGTCTCACTTATAGTGAGCTACTTAATGTATATGTTCCCACATATTATAATTTAGAACAGAAGGTGACCACATGATGTCAATTATGGTTCTTGTATCTTCTGATACCTATGGTATAGGAGCAAATGTTTTTGATTCATTTGAGCAATTGAATGGGTCTTTTGCTGGAACTAGATCTAATTACAACAAAATTGTAATTAGGAAGAGCTCAACAAGAAGTAGAAGGGGTGAATACATTCATGTGTCATGTTAATATCTACTACTTATCATGTCACTCCTATAAGAAAGTAGTGTCTTAGATATAAAGGTTTATTGTTTTACAAGTTCAGTTTGCCAATGAAGTTTCTGTATTCACTTTCATGTATTGTGGAAAATTACATTTGTAGCTAGAATGATTTAGGAAATTAATGTAAAATTATGTTTAATCTAATGACCTATTTCCAATTTCATTGAGAGGATATGAGCTTTGATATATATATATATATATTAAATATGCATATATAAGATTAGACCCTATCGATGGGTTCTACATCAAAACAAGTGCCTGACTATGCTTTTGTCAAAATAAGTGTCTCCCTTATGCAGTGATATTACCATCTCCTCAGCTCAAATTGGTTACTTTATTACTTTATCTAACTATGTTATAACTAAGGACTTGTTATCCATTGTATTGTATTTGGTGTGCACACTAGTATGTGATGATCATGTAGTGATTGCAGATGCAAGGCTACTCATGAGGTATAAGTCAAAATTTGTGAATGTATGGGTCTAGCTTAAATCTAGGATTGTGTTTTCCTCCTATGTTCAGTAAGCATACTGGAGTTGGCAATCTAATGGTAGTTGTAGAATATTCTGGTTTGTTCAAATGCTAAGGACTAATATTAAATAGATTATATTTATACACCTATAGATAAATCAAATGATTCATGCCTTCATAATCCCAGCTAAGTATTCTGTGATTATTTGATTCATGAGAGGCAAACATCATACATGGTAATTCATTGATAGCACCTTTTCTTTTTAGAATGTCTACTAATAGTATCTTATTGGACATGTATGCCTTTTTTGCCCAAGTGATGTTTTGTGATTCCTATGGAGTACTTATTAGGTTTATGCTATACTTGAAAATATACACATGCCTTCATAGTCCCACCTAAATATTTCATGTCTATCTGATTAATTAATGGGGGACCAACATCAGTGCTTGGAGTTCACTAATGTTATCATTTTCTTTAAATATAGTGGATTCAGAGTATTAGAGTATTTAACTAAAGAGTTTGTATTTTGGGAGCTTCAGTTCGAATTTCTAAGAATTGTCTTTCAAATTTGAAGACTTAAGATCTATTTTTTGAGAATTTTCTTCCAAACGTATAGGCTTTTGGTTTGTTTTCTCTTTGTCGGGTCTTGATTATGTAGCTAAGACCAAGTTCTGAACTTGGGAGGTTTCTGGTTCTGAATTTGCTTCTATCCTGCAATTCAATAATTTGGAGAAATTAAGTTGAACCCTCCTATTATTATGGTGTTATTTGCAGTAGTATAATTACTTTTTGTCTTCCTTGGTTCTATTTGAGCCTAGGTTTTGGAGCAGATTATTTAGGCTATTTATGTTTGCTACTGGACTAGTGAATTTTGAGTTCTAGGTAGCATAAAAGGGTATTTGATTTCATACTTTGGGGTTTTGAGATTTAAGTTGTCAGAATTCTATGTTTTTTCTTTTTAATTTGTTTCAAAATTTCATACACATATTTTGATTGCTTACACAACATGATCCTTATTGTCTATCTTTATGAGGAGTTAGGAGTTTGTGTTGGGAAAATTTAACATCTTCAACTAGTTTTTAGCTTTTAATAATATGCACCAACTTATAGCTGCAAAAAATTAAGACCAAGTCTACTGCATGTGGCCATTGTAAAGTGAAATAGATTTGAGCTACATATTAATTACTAGCTCCAGTTTATGTCTTTAAACCCTTAACTAAAGCTGCTTTGGTCTTTAATATATATTCCATTATATTATGTGCAGAACAAAGTGAAGAAAAAGTAAAGTGGAGCATCAACGCCAATTTTGTCTTAGGTAAGAAGCATCAGTAATCAATTACTTCTCTTTGGCATTTATTCGTTAATAATCCTGAGGTCTACATGAACCATTTTGCTATAATGTAGTGATTTTATAACACCAACATTTGATTTCTTAACGTAACTTTATTGTTATGTTTTTAACTGTCACTTAAGTAGATGATTCATGCTGAATCTTAGTTCAAGACCTATTAGAGCTGGTAAAAAAATTAAAGTCTAAGTATATAGTTTTTATCTAAATTGAGTGTCCATATGTCCATCAGTTCATCTTTACAAACTTGCTATCCTTTGTGCATAAGGTGAATTAATGTTGCATAGTTAATTTGATCCTATAAGTTTCTTGCAGACTTTTCTTGTGTGGCAAATTCTCCTATCAATTATTTTTCTTAAGCATAGAGTCAACCAACTACAAGTGTAATTATTACTATAGCAAGGTCAGTATATGTTACTTTTAAAGATGATGGTATAAATTTTGTTGTCTTCTATGGATATATTAGTCATGATGGTACTATTGGTGCTTTCTTTATTAATATATATATATATATATATAAGTTTTTGTTGACACTAAAATCTAGTCAACTGGTTTGAATCCAATGTTACCCTTAACTACGAGTAGAATATGACAGAATGCAGAAAAGAGAGATAGCAGAAGAGAAGAGAGACAGTAAACACCAGGGGTTTTTCGTGGTTTGGCTAAAGCCAAGTTGGCCCCTACGTCCATGCTGGTCTTTGTTTTGTCCCTAAAGGATTGTTTTACAGAATTTGAATACAACTAGAGTGTTTTCTCATAATGTACAGTGCTCTCTCAATATTTCGGTAGAGTTTCTACATGTAAGATTTTTCCTCTCTTCTTTATGGTGACCACCCATTCCTATTTATAGAAAGGGGGAGGGTTATAAGTGTAATTTTACAAACAACAAAATATTTATTTTCGTCGCTTCAGGCATTTAATGCTTAATGTCGAGTAATTAATGCTGGACAAATCATTGTTAGACTTCTGGGGAGCTGATGTACAGGTTTGGAGGCTAAGCTGTCAGATGGAGACATGTGCCTTGGATTACTGACTTGGCTTCATACATGTATCCTATTCTGGTGGGCGAACTAAAAGATGAGTGAGCTAGACGCCTTGGCCAATTTCACTATCCTTGCATGGTCATTCTCCTCAAGGGCGGTAGGCTTCTCACTAACGGGTTGAGAGCCCTCTTAATGAGCTGTGTACCCTATTGTGACATTGAGTGATGCTTTTAGCTCGCGCCCGATGACTTGGAGTCCTTACTGAGCAACCTCGATCCTCCAATCTAGGCATCCCTTTAATTAACTGAGCCTCCTATTGGACCTTGCCTAGCCCAATCCGTGTTTTTGGAAGATGCCCATAACATAAGCCCCCCAACTCTTAACTTGCTTTGTAGGCTAGGAGTTGCAACTGGTAATCAAAGTCTTTCTCTGCAATCTATAGCATGGCTAAGTCCTTGTGCTCAGACTACCGTGTTGTCATTTTTATCTTTTAGGTTTTCATTCCCTTTGCTTTAGATCATACTTCTCACTATGCGTGGTTCTTTAACCGTTAACGTGGCAACCTTGTTTTCTTGGGACCGTCCGATCTAGAATAGCTGAATGTCCCTTGGGTCATTTGATGAACCCAAACTAGTTTATAAAGCCTATGAAGCTCCCCTTGCTTCTTCATGAGATTGCCTGATGGATGCTTTGGTTGAGCCCTTTGCACCTTCAACAATTTGGCTTCTAGTGAAGCTCCTCGAGGTGTGCATGGTCCGTTGCAGAGGTTTTGGGGGTGTGAATAGCCTGTTACAAGTGGCTTCCCTGATAACTTCTCTTGTTGGCTCTTGGGAAGTCTTGTATTATTCTTGAATTATTTCTTCATGACTTTTTTATGAAGTTCAGCCTTGCTAGTTGGATTCCTGACCCCTTTTTGAATTGCACTAGGTTTGAGTTAGGAAAGGAACTGTTAGCTAAGAAAGGCTATAAGCAGCAGCAACCATGTCCGTTCACATCTCATCTTATGGGAGTTTGTCTCCTAGAAGCTAGCTCTCTTTTCCCTTGTGGGAGTGTAGACTTAAACCTTTGTTTTATCTCTGTGTATTAGCTCTTCTGATGTAAATTTGCCTCGTTGAGGGAGGCCTTTTAATAAGATTTTGAGTATTGTATGTGTTTATACTCTGTGTCTTTCCAAGTCTGCTGCATGGATAGTTCAGCTAGTTGTTGTTGGCAACGTGGCCTAAGTAATCGTTATGTGAAGTGTTTAACAAGATAATCAACCCTTGTTGTAAGAATAAAATTCGAGCCAATCCGCTTAAATTAATAAATTTTAGTTTAAAGGATATTTGTCGTATAACCAATCGGTCATGCCTACCCATGCAAAATTTTGTGCATGATTAGCACTTCTTGGACGCGAGGTCTTGAAGTTGTTCGTGCAAGATTTTTATGTGTGAAGCACTTCTTGAATGCGACCCGTGCTAGATTTTTGTGCCTGGCTAGCATTTCTTGGATGTGAGGTCTTGAAGTTTCCTACGCAAGGTTTTTGTGTGTGAAGCACTCCTTGGACGCAGCTCATGCAAGGCTTTTGTGCATGGCTAGCACTTCTTGGATGTGACAGATTGTCCACGCAAGATTTTTGTGCATGAAGCACTTCTTGGATGTGGCTCGTGCAAGATTTTTGTGCATGGCTACCACTTCTTGGACACGAGGTCTTGAAGTTGGCCGCGCAAGGTTTTTGTGCATGAAGCACTCATTAGATGTGATTTCCATAAGATTTTTGTGCATTGTTAGCATTTCTTGGATGTGAGGTCTTGAGATTGTTCGTGCAAGATTTTTATGTGTGAAGCACTTCTTGGATGTAGCTCATGCAAGATTTTTGTGCCTAGCTAGCACTTCTTGGACATGAGGTCTTGAAGTTGCCTGTGCAAGGTTTTTATGTGTGAAGCACTCCTTGGACGCAACTCATGCAAGGCTTTTATGCATAGCTAGCACTTCTTAGATGCGACAGATTGTCCACATAAGATTTTTGTGCATGAAGCACTTCTTGGATGTGGCTTGTGCAAGATTTTTGTGCGTGGCTTGCACTTCTTGGACGTGAGGTCTTGAGATTATCTACGCAAGATTTTTGAGCATAAAGCACTTCTTGGATATGAATTGCGCGAGATTTTTACGCATGGCTAGCACTTCTTGGACGTGAGGCCTTGAAGTTGCCTACGTAAGGTTTTTATGCGTGAAGCACTCCTTAGATATAGCTCGAACAAGATTTTTGTGTGTGACTAGCACTTCTTGGATGCAAGGTCTTGATATTGTCCGCACAAGATTTTTATGTGTGAAAGACTTCTTGGACACGGCTTGCACAAGATTTTTATGCATGGCTAGCATTTCTTAGACGTGAGGTATTGAGATTATCCACATAAGATTTTTGTGTGTGAAACACTTCTTGGATGTGGCTCGCACAAGATTTTTGTGTGTGGCTAGCACTTCTTAGACATGAGGTCTTGAAGTGTTGTCACTATCCAGTATTAAATGACTTGCAACCTTAATGAGTCATTTGGTACTCCCACTTGTCTCACGTGCGGCTCTTCAATTCCCAACAACGTCTGGTAATAATTGCTCCCGATTTTGGTACATATGTGCTATGTCATTATCAGCTAGCCGCTGTCCTCCCCGGACCATTGGATCGTGGGTAACTAACAACCCTTTTGATCTGATAGTGTGATCGTGCCCCTTTATAAATCGAGAATGCCTTCTCTCTCCCTCTCAACTTGCTATTCAAAAACTTCTGGAGTTTTAGTATCCTTTGCTCATCTGCTTCCCCGGTTGCTGTGACAGCCTCTCCTTCACCAATTTTTGCCACCTTCCATCTGTTCTTTCAGTCGTTACCCCAGCTTTTCGAACCTTTCATCGCCATAAACCATGGTATGTTCCCTCTAGTTTCACATTTTTTCTACGTTTTCTTCCTTCGTAGGAAATAATGGACTTGGTTATGACTGGTTAGGAGATGATGACATTGATAGGTAGAGATGATTTAGATGCTTAGTTTTGTTTAGATCAAAATAGTTAGGCTATCGATAGGCTTTAGGATTTCAAAAATCCATTTTAGTCTTTTGAGGTTCTATGATTTGGTCGGAGCCTCCCTCCGTTTGCCAGAGTTCGAGTTGTTAATGCAGTGACATAGGGTGTGCATGGCCTGTAGTGTAGGGGGTTGTTAGCCTTAGTCTTTGGTAGGATTTGCTTTTAGCACCTGACCAATCTTTCTTTCTTTGTGTAGATGGGAGTAGGTCATGCATATCACCACCATATAATTAGGAGCGAGGATGACAAACCTGACTCATCCCAGAGTGTGGGGATCATACGATGTACTAACGAAGCAACCTCTAGTGGAAGAGAGGTCGTTATGGACATAAGTACTCGTTTGGGACACACCAAGGGCCAGGGACAACCACGGGCCAACATCTTGACCGTCACGTATTCAAGTTACATTCTTCAACTGTGCTCTTCACGACGTCCAAACCGTAATTCAATCATATCGGATCCCCAAAGGCTGTAGCACTATGGTACTCGCTCCGGATGATTATGCTCTTCATCCTCCTTGGGGCTTTATAGCTATCAGTCTTTTGCACCTCACAGCAAGATTATGATTCCCTATACAACCTTTTGTTGGATTGTTCGGCCATCCAGGGGCATTTTTGTCCAAAATACAAAAAAAAATTGAGCTTCCAACCAAATAACCTACCCAAATCTAGCTAGGATCAAGCATAAAATAAGCTAGGAGTGATAAAAGACCAACCTTTGGTCCAAGTGCATGGCGGAAGACAACGGCGCATGGTGGAGGTTGTCACCGAAAATCCGATCCAAACGTGTCGGCCACCACTAGAAATCCATGCTGGAGAAGGAAGAATGCCACCTAGTGCTAGCTGGCAGCTTCCAGAAGCCGAACAGACTCCCTCGCCGGAACCCTAGCGGAGCTTTGTTGGAGAAGATGAAGAGGTGCCGAAGGAGTAAAACGCACGTTTCACGTGAAAGGCTATCTGGCCTTTTAAGGCCTTACGGCCAAAACGACGTCATTTTGTGTAATTTTTTAAAATTACACTTTGGCCCCTATAATTTCTCTAAAATGCAGCCGGGCCCCTAGGGTTTAGGAAAACTCTTTTTCACCCCTTAAAACTTCGGCCACTTTTCAATTTAGTCCCTAGAAATCCAATTTCCCAATTTCAGGCGTTCCTTATATTTTTTTCGTTTTGCATGTGACCCAGTAGGCCCCTAAATGTTGACAAAAGTCCAAAATGTCCTTCAAACAATTTGAAGATATTTTATAAAATTAATCTAATTAATTTTATTTATGATTAATATCTCCATATTTATCACGTAAGGACTTTAAGCTATCAGCGGACTCTAGC
>JANHAO010010593.1:0-17551 GCA_026873985.1 Saraca asoca
TGTCCTATTTTTTTTGAAAATGCCGTGTCGCCGTGTCCGTATCCGCGTTTCCCCGTGTCCCCGTACCGGTGTCGGTGCTACATAGAATGTATCCTTTGGATAAGTGGGAGACGCGGTTTCTTCGTTTTGTTTTCTTACGTTTACTGATTCTACAGATGTATACTTTGGATAAGTGGGAGACACGGTTTCTTCGTTTTCTTACGTTTACTGATACTTCAGATGTCATCCGGTCCGATCTCGATCACATTATGAAACAAAAAGAATGAAAAAAATACTCCTTAAACATTGAAGATCAATCCTTGAATTCTAAGAAACTCCTCTGAATGGTGCGATTGTTTCTATCAAAAAGAAAATTTTATAATTTGGTGAACAAAGACAATCTTTTTTTTTTTCATTGAAAAATATGGATATACATATAAATATCATATTTAAGGATCAAGCCACTTAATAATTATTTTATTATTAAAATATTTTTTGTGATAAAAGTGAACATATTTTAATAGTGAAACATCAAAATAAATGTATTTTGTATTAAAAATAACGTTTAAAGAATAATGTTTAAATATTTTTTTTTTGGCTTTATCCAAAATTATAAAGTGCCCTTGTCAACACCTTTAATTATTTGAATACTATTTTAATCTGATTTTAATATAATTATTAAATATCAATACTTGTGAGGATGAAATGAGAGTGAGAAAGAGAGAAAGAGAATGGGAGGAGGAATAGGGGAAGGATAGGGAGGAAATAGATGCCATAAGTTAGCATTGTGAACAAGTTCAACATGCAAACGTATTTGGTTTGACATAAAACTTGATAGAAAAATCAAACATGATATGAAGATCTTGTGGCACAAATTTGGGAGTAATACAACTTGTGAGTTTTTTTTTCTCACATTTTGGGAGTATTTATGTTATTTTGCCTAAGATAACTTGTCCAGTCCTAGTAGATAAGTGTATGACTATGATATTAAAATTTTTAATTTTGTGTTGATATAAGATGGCACAAACAATCCTTTTCGAGCTATGAAAAAAAAAATCTAATGTCAACTCATAAAAAGTATGTCTAATCTTATAATTAAGACTTATAATGCTAGGGGGAGGGCCTGATAACCCTTGGTGGGATATTATGGCACTAGTCTAGAAGTCAGAATGTATAGCTTGATGCCTCCTTTACATACTCTAAGCTATATAATGAGGTATATTACGAATGAAAGAAGCAGCCTCCTCTTTGATTTACATTATCCCTTATGTTTATCCGCTTTTGGTTGCATTTATTTGTGTTTACCTGCATTACATGAGTTATATCATTGTTGTTTTTCTATGTATGTTGGTTGGCTACATGTTATGCTTCCTTGCTTATGATTATCCTGATTGTGCGATGATTATATGTTTTGGCTCGTTATTTCTAAGTTTGAGTGGTGTATTAATTGATTGATTGACTTATTCTTCAAGTGGTAAGTGTTTAAGCACTGCATATTCTAACTATTAAACTGTTGGTATGTGACAATAAGGGAGGGAGGAAGAGATGAAAGAAAGAAAAAGATAAGAACAATGGAAAAGAGGGAGGGAGAAATAAAGAGATGAAAGAAAGGAAAAAAAGTAGTAGTGAGAGAAAAATGGGAGAGAGAAAGAGAGAGTAGAGAAAAAAGAAAATAGGAAAAGAGGTAGAGAGATGAATATAGGTGAGAGAGAGAGGATAGAAAGAGAAAGAAGGAAAGTAAACAGATGGAGGAGGAGTGAGATTATATAATGTAAAGTGAAGTGGAAAAGTGATTTCTTTTAAGGGTCAAATTACTATGCCTAAGTACGGAATCGAGGCAAACTCACCCTGGATAGTTCGTAGCTTGAAGACCAATCAGATGGCACAGTAAATAGGTTGACATAAATGGACAACCTAGATGTTCTAACCGAAAACCTATAATAATGCAGGGTCTATTTATTTGAGTAGAAAATATTTTTTTTAGAATTTTTTTAACCTTCCTATATTTAGAACTAATATAAAAGTTAGTCAACAAAAAAATATTAATGTATTTAGAAGAAAGTGATTTTCCATTTTAATTAAAAGAAATCAATTTTTTAAATTATTTTATATTACATAATCTCACTCTTTTTTTCTTTTCCTCTATTTTCTCTCTATCTCTCTCTCCATGTGTCCTCTTTTGCTTGTATTTCTCTCTATCCCCTTTTCAATCTTTCTCTCCCTATCCTTCTCTTTTCTTCTCACATTTTTATTTTTCTCTCTTTCTTTTCCTCCTTTCATATCTCGCATTTTTTTCTGTCTCTTCTCTCTCTTATGTGCCATTCTACTATACCCTCTCTGTACTTTTCTTCTTACCACACTCTTTATTTCTCTCTTATCTCTCATCATTTTTGCATTTCTTTTATTTCTACAAATATTGATATTAAATGATTATATTAAAAATTATATTAAAAAAATATATAAATAATTAAGAAAGTTGAGAAATGTGATTAACAATTGTAACTAAAGTCTATGGAATATGCATCACTTTAATGAAGAAATATTGATAAAGATGAAAATATAAAATATTGAATATTATTCTTTTAAATGTTGTTACTATTACAAAATATACTTAACTTTTAATTTTTACTAGCAAACATTTATTGAGTTTTATGCATATGGACTGTATTGTATTTTGACATCAATGACCAGTATAATTACAAAAAGACATGCTATGTACGCACTACAATCTTACACAGCCCTCACACAAATAATTTCACTCATTAAATTTTTATGTGGGCCCAAATTAAATAATGAAAACACACTAAGGACATTATTTCCACTTTACATTATTCTATATTTTTGTAATTATTTTTTTTCTTGTTGTGATATTATCCATGTATCTTAACGTTATTTTGATATATTTTCTATAGTAATAATTTTATTTATTTATATTTATAGTTATAAAAATTAAAATCTTGAATTAAAAATATTTTATTTACTTCATATTATATGTGAAGAGTGTGAAAAAAATAATATTTATTAATTTTTTTTAAAAAGTTATATTTCATCACTTTCGTGACATCCTATATTATTTTAACTCTAAATCATTGACAATAAATTATTTCTCAAGGTTAGAAAAAAGTGAAAACATTGACTATTATTTTAACCTTAAACCAAAGATGTATTGCAAATACATTATTGAAAGTGTTATTTTTTCATCTATAAAACACATAATATATATCGAACGATTTATTTTTTTTTTCACCGGTCTTATTTCTTCCCAACGTGAATTTAACTCTGATCTCTAGATGTCACATAACTTAATATATGGTTCTTGTGTTTTGTTCTTACTAGTGATCATTCAACTTGAGCTAACAATGTGACTGGACAAAAGATCTGGTGCTCCATCTTTTTTTTTTCATCATTAATATTATTTTTTAATTTATATATTTATTTCATTTTTTAAAATTCATTAAACAGTTAAAAGATTTATTTTTTCTTTTATTTATCCTTTTTATATTTTTCAGTGTTACATTTTTTATTTCATCAAATTTATTAAATTACATAGAAAATATCATTTTTATATTTAATTGGTTAATTAAGTCCCTCACCAAAAATAAAAAAGCAATTACAAAAATATGACTGAAGGGCTTTGAGTGTGGCTCCACGTGGATTAATGGGCCCTAGACATTTGCAATTATACCACTCATTAATGTCAAAATGCAACAATTATTATGGGATTTGGTTAGAGAATTTAGGTTGTCGATTCATGTGAGCCTGTTTACTGAGCTGCCAGCAATCCGGCGTGAGTTTGCCCCGGTTCCATACTGGAGTATAACAGTGTGATTAATTTTTTAGTTAAAAGTGAAAGTTTTATTTTTTAAATATATTTCTATTTTTTTATTTTTTTACTTTAAACATAAAAAATAAGAAGAATAATTTTTTAAAAAATATTTTCCTTTCAAATAAAGGTACTCAAACAATTTTTGCTGACTTAACTTTTGTACATCAGTTTGTGTGAAGATTCGTTCTCGAGGTAAGCACTTGGTCAATTACATTAACCACGTAAGGCCCTCCAAATTTGAATTTCCATGTCCACACGGCGTACTTGACAGGTTGGCCTAGAACTTAAAAATTTGAGGGTCACTAGCACTAATAAACTGGCATGTGACATAATCTAATTCAATCTATCTATACCTCGCTATACATGTTTTCACATATTCAATTTAATTTATATCTTACCACTTGTGTTACAGATAGTTATGGAACTATTCATTATTCATTCCAACATATAAATACCTGAGTTGTGCTAGTCTGATTAACTTTTACTTTCAAAATTTATATGGAATTTAATTCTTTGAAACGATGAGTGTATTTATTATTACATTACTTATTTTACTTTGAAATTCAAATTTGTATTTATTTTTTTTTAAAACTCGAAAATAAATAATTATATAGTCAAAATATTGAAACAATTGATGGCTCATTAAGTGAATGAATAATTGAGAATGGAATGAAAATAGAAATAAAATAATATACAATAATCATATTATTATTATATTTTTTTTGTAAAATACAATTATTATATTTTTGTATGCATGAAAATAGAATGACTATTCTATTCCATTAACTTAAAAATAGATCAAAAGTAAAAAGTAAATATATCATAAAGGGTACCTATCAATTAGTTTTTTGATAAAATAAATGCAAGAAATGCATTGTTGATTCTCCTTGTTCAGTGTGAAATTTATATCCATTGAAAAAATACATGAGCCAAAATCAACAACATTTATATTATTAAACTAAAAATAAGGATTATAAAATTAAACACCAAGTATCCTCTATCAAAATGTTAACACTTAGAACTTTTTCAAATCAACCTTATATCCCACGAATCAACAAAACTAAACTACAGCTTATGAACCAATAATCCTAACTAAACCAAAGCCTAATTTTAGCCAAAAAAACCCTAAGTTCAAGCAAACCTTAGATTAACTTAATGCAAACCATAACACTTACCTACTTCAAATTCAACCCAAATCAACAGAACTAGACCTTAACCTACCATTCAACAACAACAACTAGACCTCCCTAAATCATTACTTCAAACAAAATCACAACCTTAGATACAAAGAAAGTAAAGAATATATAAAAGAATAATAATAAACTAACTTGAAAATGACAACACCATGTTAAAATGGTGCTTTGTGGTGGCTTGCGATGACTAACGGTAGCTTTCTGTGAATCGTCAGTCTCCTCCTTAGAACCTTTGGAAGAAGATTTTCTTTCGTATTGCTTAAATGAGAAGTAGTTCATCCTCAAAAGAAGAAGTGAATATTTGCTTGCCAAAGAGTAAATTCCATGAAACTAAAAACCCCTTAATACATGGAGCTTATCAATAGGTATAAGCATTTTTATTCCAAACTATGAATTTTATGCTCACATAGAAAAATCCAATATGTCATAACCCTATCCCACCTCTCAATAAAGAAAGCCATCACCCTGTCCATCGAAAACTACACTTAGTCACAAAGAGATATACTAAAAGCATAAGAGAAAACGATCAAAAAATTGCATTATATACAAAATCAATTGATAAACAAAACCTTGTGAGGAAAATTCAATTGATAAACTAAACCTTGTGAAGAAAAAACGGACAAAAAACTGCATTATATGCAAAATTACTAGAGCATGTAAACAACTAAGCAATTTAGAGAATAATGGGAAAATACTTCTTAATTGTACACACTCTGAAACATATCCTTTTTGCAATTATTAGCTAACATTCCAAAATTGGAGAATTAAACAAAGAAATAACTAAGCAACTTAGAGAATCAAACAACCAAGCAACTTAAATAATCAAATAGAGAAATTAAAGGGGAGAGGGATTAAGGAGCTTACCTTAAATGGAAGACACTAATGATTCAACAATGGGATGCAATAGCTTGAGGCAAGCTACTTGAGTGAAGGCAAAGGTAAATGAAGCACTGTCAACAACAAATGTGGGATAGAGAGCAAAAGCAAGAGCAGAGAAAGGGATTGAAATTTTTTTAATGTTTGATTTTTAATCAAGCACTAGCAAATTAATTTAGGATTATTCCTAGCACTTGGCAATGGTTATCCTAGGAACCACTTTTAAATGCCAAGCTTGATCCAAATCTAACAGTAGTTAAGTAAAGTGCTACTAAATTAAAATTTAGCAGTGTTTTACTTCAATCGCCTCTAGTTAATTGCCTCCAAAGACCACCTTTTTTGTAATGACACACACAATCATGATTCCCAAGCAAGCATAACAATGTCTTTGTATAATCCCAACAATAATGGGAGATAACTACTTTATGATTTTTTTTAGGTTTCTTTACCTTGCAAAATATATCAAAATATATATATATATATAAAGAAACTCTCTTTTCTTTCTAACTCTTTTCTTATTTCTCCCACTATTTGACTTTTTTTTTTCATTTTCTCCCCACTATCTTTTTTCTCTCTTGTTTTTTCCCTCTTTTCTCGGTGATATATATTATTTTATCTCCTCTCTCTATGATTTTTGTGTATCTCTCCCCTCTATGATTTTTAATCCCTCTTCTCTAAGATCTTTTTTTTTTCTCTTTATGATTTCTCAATCTCTATTATTTATGATCTCTAATGTGTCCTTTCTCCTTTAACACGTTCGATTAGAGAAGGATCTTCATATATTAGTTATCTTGAATCTATTTGTGTCCCCCTATCATTCTTCAAACTAAAAAATAACAAAAAGATAAAACAAAGTGATAAATAGATAAGTAAAAAATAAAATGAAAATAAAAAATTAAATACCAAAACCTTTTCTTTATATATTTTTTAGATAAATTCAAGAGTAATATGCTAATATCCTTTCTAAAAAAAATACATTAATGAACCAATTGGGGAAGGATAAATCCACTCCTTGATAATAACAAGTAAAAAAAAGAAAATTGGACTAATCTTATTCAAACAAAATTTAATGATAAATTTCAGAAAAAAATATTTTCTATATTCTTTATCCTTCATGTTTTTATATATTTTTAGATATATGAAATGAAAATAAATGACAACTAACACAACATAAAAGAATTGCTATCAATTTAATTTTTTAAAGCGTTAAAAAGTGAAAAATAAAACAAAATTTAGATTTTTGTATTATTTTTTAATTTCATATTGACTTAAATAAAATATAGTGTTCATAGTTTCTCCTTTTTATTTGTTTTCTTAGCAGAGAAAAGTTGTAAATATGTTTACAACATTCTTAACTAAGAGTGAATAAAGATAGAATGAGTATTTTGCTTGGGTGCCTCATAACTTTATGATAGGGATATAAAATGTGAATATGATACAATCAGAATTTCAAATGTGAGTGTAGTGTAGTACGAATGTAAATAATTGGGATTTTTTAAAAAATACGAACATGGCATAGGAGAAATTTAAATGATTGGAATTTTAAAATCTGAACATGGCACAACAAAAATTTATATGACAAGAATTTAAAATGCAAATTGGCATAATAGAAATTTAAATGATAGAAATTTAGAAATGTGACTTGGTGTAGCAAAAATTAGGACATGAATTTTAAAATGTAGATGTGGCACAGCAGGAATTTAAAATGCAAATGTAGTGCAACAGGAATTTAAATGAAGAGAACATGGCATAACAGAAATTAGAGTGGCATAAATTTTAAAATGCAAATGTGGTATGATAGGTAGTTAAATGATAGGAATGCGAATGTGAGACAACAAAAATTAAAATGATAAGAATTTAAATATGCAAATGTGGTGTAACAAGAATTTGAATGGCAAGAATTTAAAATATGAATGTGAGGTAGCAAGAATTTAAATGACATGAATTTAAAATTGCAAACGTGGTACAATAAATGATAGGGATTTTTAAAAAATGCAAATGTGGTGCATGAGGAATTTAAATGATTGGAATCTTAAAATGTAAATGTGATATAATAGAAATTTGAATGACAGACATTTAAAAATGTGAACATGGTGCAGCAAGAATTTGAGTGATAGGAAATTAAAATGTGAACGTTGTGCAAAAAAATTTAAATGATAGAAATATAAAATGCAAACATGATCCAATAGAAATTTAAAAATGTGAACGTGACGCAGCAGGAATTTAAAATGCAAATGTGGTGCAATAGGAATTTAAAAATGCGAACACAATATAATAGGAATTTAAATGATAGGAATTCAAAATGCAAATGTAGCACAATAAGAATTTAAATGATAGATATTTAAAATACACACATGGCATAGTTGAAATTTAAATAACAAGAATTTGAAAATGTGAACATTGTGTGGTAGTAATTCAAATGATAGGAATTTAAAAATGCAAATGTGACACAGTTGAAATTTAAATGACAAGAATTTAAAATGCGAATGTAGCGCAACAAAAATATAAATAAAAGAAATTTTAAAAAAATGTGCCTATGGCGCAACAAGAATTTAAATGACAAGAGTTTTAAAAATGTGATGAAAGTGAATTGGAATAAAAAAACAAATTATAGTTGAAAAATGATTTTTTAATGAAAAATAATTCACATTCTATATTTTTTTAAAAAAGAGTTGAAAAGCACATTATAGTGTTGATTTGAAAACATTAAGAAATCAAATCGTATTGATGAAAAATACCATTTTTATACCTTTTAATCTCCGTGGATGGTGATCTATGGAACGGGAAGGCCGAAGAGGCTTTTAGCTCTAAAAAATCAGGAAAAAGAAAAAAGTGAATTTCTAGGAAACTCAGCGAGTAAACAATCCCCTCAAAAACTCATTTATAAATCATATTCAAAACTATTTTAAAACATGAAAACATGTTTACCCATTTAGCCAACGTAATTTCAAAAATAATTCTTGATATATCATTTATTAAGGAGATCAAATAGCCAAAAACATAAATTTCAATAACATAATATGCAATGTCAAAAATCAATACCATAAAATAATTTTCATTCAACATAACATAATAATAAAACAATCAATATCAAGTTTAAAATTCATCAATAACTCATATCGTAAAAATATAACTGCTGTAATCTCAAGGACAACTCCAAGAGAGAACCATCACAATATCATATCACATAAGCATGACCCATCTAGTGCATCCGCTAGGTCCTCATGCCGCATGACTCATCCAATGCATCCGCCAGGTCCTCATGCTATAATCATAATTCCTATCCCACCTTATCTCTCCATCATACGCACATATGCATGAGTGCACTCACAGGTTCCAATGAGTTTTCCCCGTGATTCAAGAGTTTCAAATTATTCAACAAAATTCATCATATACATGATTCTCAAACAATATTATTTTCACATCATGGTATGCCAGAATCCATTTTCGGGTAAGCAACATCATCAAAACATTTTAAAACATGAAAAGCATTTTTATTCTCATTTAACACATAGAAATCATTTCATCAAATTATAATAATATGAACATAATAAAATCACATTTTCATTACAACAATCCATTATCATAAATTTGTTCAACGTACGAATACAATAAAATCCTATTTTCTCATAAATCATAATATTTTATACACAAATATCATGTCAAAATATGAAGGGAATTTTTACGTGAGGAGGATTATTCACTCACCTTAGACTCTAAACTGTCTACTCGAGGAAAAATCTACTATGATCTCACAACTGAGGTATTGACCTTCTCTACACTTTTTTGGGGATATTTTTGAAGCAATTTTATATCAAAATTCCAATTTCCATCAATTCCACACATAAGAGTTTTTACACCATAAACTTGACATCTTACTATATAGTTACTATGGAATAAATTTGATAACCTCGGATTACTCATCGGAGTCCAAAGTATTGGGGATGGGCTCACTGGGGACTGGATTAAAGCTATTGGCTGAATGGTGGTGTAGGGAAGGAGAAGGAGCACCGGTTGTTGCTACCAAGCCCTTTCTACCTTGAGGAAGCTCCAGGGAGGACGATGGTAGCCCAAGCTTGCCGATAAGAGGAGAACACCGATGGAGTTGGAGCTAGTTGTTCACACCCGTATGGTGGCTGAATAAAGGAAACTTCAATGAGAGCTAGATCATGGTAGAATCAACGCCGGGAAAAGGAGACGCTTGCTGGCAGCTGCATGTGTGGACACTAATGAGGCGGGAGAGTCACGTTGTCCGATCCCAGAGTTACATTGTGAAAAACTCCAACAGAAGAAGAAGCCATACACACCATGGGAAAAGCTACCCCCAGAGACGCTGAAAGAAAAGAGATGGCAACAGCAATGAGGGAACGTCGAAAACTGGTGGAGCTCAGCTGAAGTGAGACAGCTGTGTGTGGAGCTTCAGAAAGCTCTAGAAGTGTCGAGAGGAGGAAGAGGCTAGGGGGAAAAATATCAATTAGGGGAAAATTTATATAAAAAGGCCAATGAGGAAAATTGCAGTTTGCCCCCAAACTTTCCATCACCTTTTACAAAGTCCCACCTAAAGAGTGTACACAAACTGGAAATTAATATTCTACAACCTGGGTCTTAATAACCAGAGGTGGAATTAGAAAGCAATAGGGTGGACCTATAACCTCTAAGTAAAAGAATTAAATAACTTAGGTACATACAATTAAATTCTAATATCTTGAATCACAAGATAGGCTCAAGCAACACTTCTTCATGTGCAACCCCAACATGGCCCTTTTTTTACTTAGTTTTTTAAGTTTTCAAATAATTCACATCTATACTGTGAGACAACATCTTTCGAAAATTCCTCTAAATCATCTTGGATATCCAATCCCTTAATCACTTAAAGTGTCTCATGTAATTTCAAAACAAATTTTCTCCTTTAATAACATTTTCATTCACATTTCCCTATATCATCATCCTTAGAATTTCTGGAAAGCTAAGACAGGGTTACTTTTGATACACTACTATAAATAGAATATTATATCTTGTTTATCAACTTTTACCAGCAATACAACTATGCTTCATATCATTTCTTGCTATCAGGAGTACTTATCTAAATAAAATTAAGACACACACATGGGTACAAACGATAGATCAAGGAATTACGGAGATTTTTGATATATTTAATGGTGTGGGAATCAACATGTCCTGATTCATGTATCATGCTCCTAAACGCACAAACATGAACTAGGTTGCCTATCCCATACTGGCAGTTAGAGACCTCTATCATGCATCTAGACCTTAGACCATGCTTTGATACCATCTTTGTCACGCCCTAACCCTAGGCATGTGACCGGCTTAGAAGGCCACCCTTAGAAATCCCCTACAAGCCTGACTATACATACTGACTTGTGAATGCACATCTATTTTTGCTGAAACTTGGGCAAAGTTTCCCTTATAATTTGGATGCCTTGGCCCAAGGCCTTTATACATAACAAAAGCCACACACCTACCAAAAACCTGTACAACAAATAAATAGATGCACAATGGCCTAGACTAGACAACAACAACATACTGGGCATCCAAGACTCAATCACACACAATGCATTATGTATCCCTGTCCAACTGCCAAGGCACAATACCATTTTTATATCTTTTAATCTCCATGGATGGTGGTCTATGGAATAGGAAGGCTAGAGAGGCTTCTAGCTCTGAAAAATAAGGAAAAAGAAAAGAGTGAGTTTCTAAGAAACTCAGTGAGTAAATAATTCCCTCAAAAAATCATTTATAAATTGTATTCAAAACTATTTTAAAACATAAAAATATGCTTACCCATTTAGCCAATGTAATTTCAAAAATAATCCTTGATATATCATTTATCAAGGAGATCAAATAACCAAAAACATAAATTTCAATAACGTAGTACGCAACATAAAAAATCAATACCATAAAATAATTTTCATTCAACATAAATAACAATAAAACAATCAATATCAAGTTTAAAATTCATTAATAACTCATATTCTAAAGATATATCTGCTGTAATCTCAAGGACAACTCCAAGAGAGAAGTATCACAATATCATATCACATAAGTATGACTCATCTAGCGCGTCACTAGGTCCTCATGCCGTATGACTCATCTAGCGCATATGCCGGGTCCTCATGCTATAATCATAATCTTTGTCCCACCTTATCTCTCCATTATATGCACACATACATGAGTGCACTCATGGGTTCCCAATGAGTTCTCCCCGTGATTCCAAAGTTTCAAATTATTCAACAAAATTCATCATATAGCACGATTCTCAAGCAACATCATTTTCACATCATGGTATGCTAGAATCCATTTTCGGGTAAGTAACATCATCAAAACATGAAAATCATTTTTATTCTCATTTAACACGTAGAAATCATTTCATCAAATTCTAATAATACGAACAGAATAAAATCACATTTTCATCATGACAATCCATTATTATAAATTTATTCAATGTATGAACAAAATTACGAAATCAAGTAAACATACTATAAAATCCTATTTTCTCAAAAATCATAATATTTTATACACAAATATCATATCAAAATACGAAGGGAATTTTTACGTGAGGAGGATTATTCACTCACCTTAGACTCTGAACTGTCTACTTTGGGAAAAATCTACTGTGATCTCACGGCCAGGGTATCAACATTCTCCACACTTTTTTGGGGATATTTTTGAAGCAATTTAATATTAAAATTCCAATTTCCATCAATTCCAGACATAAGGGTTTCTACACCATAAACTTGACATCTTACTATATAGTTACTATGGAATAAATTCAATGACCTAGGATTACTCACCGGGGTTTAAAGTACCGAGGGTAAGCTTGCCGGTGGCCAAAACCTCACCAGTGGCTGGATTAAAGCTATTGGCTAAATGATGGTGTAAGGAAGGAGAAGGAGCATCGGTTGCTACTACCAAGCCCTTTCTATCGTGAGGAAGCTCCAGGGAGGATAATGGTAGCTTGAGCTCATCGATAAGAGAAGAACACCATCAGAGTTGGAGCTGGTCGTTCACACCTATATGGTGGCTAAACAAAAGGAAACTCCAATGCAAGTTGCGTCATGGTAGAATCAACATGAAGGAAAGGAGACACTTGCCTGTAGCTATTTGTGTGGACATCGACAAGGCAAGAGAGTCATGTCATCTGATCCCGAAGTTGCATTGCAAAGAACTCCAGTGGAAGAAGAAGCTTGTGCGCCATGGGAAAAGCTGCTACCAGAGATGCCAGAAGAAAGAAGATGGCGACAGCGGTGGGGGTATGCCAAAAACTGGTGGAGCTCAGCTGAAGTGGGATAGCTGTGCATGGAGCTTTGAAAAGCTCTGGTAGTGCCGAGAGGAGGAAGAGGCTAGTGGGGGAAAAATATTGGCTAGGGGAAAATTTTATATAAAAAGGCAAATGGGGAAAATTGTAGTTTGCCCCCAAACTTTCTGTTGCCTTTTACAAAGGCCTATCCGAAAAGAAAATTTTCAATTTAGTATTTACAAAATTTTCACTTTAGTCCTTTCTCCCTCTTTTTTTTTTCTTTCAGGTATTACAAAAATTTAATTATGGAGAAGACTTTAAATTGCATTTGAAAAGATATGGCCTAATCTTGGAATGTGAAAAAGTATCATCACAGTTTTGAAAATGACAAGGATATTGTTGAGACCATTGGAAAGGCATCACTGTACCCTTGAAAACATTCATCAAGTGGATAAAAATGCAAATTGAAATGCAAATTGCAATTTCAAGTATGAGACAAATTATGTGCACATGGATTCATCGAAGATAATAATTTACATTTGCAATTCATTTTAAAAAATGTTGGGAGCATTTGAAATCAAATAAACAAAGAAAATTTTGCCCTAGTTTTATGTGAAAGTGTCATTTAAAAAATGCATGCACACATTAAAATTTGGAAATTTTGTTATTTTGCTTAAAGACAAATCTAAAAATACCTTGATTCAAAATGCATATGCACACTTTGAATTTTGGAAATTTTGTTGCATTGCTTGAATTCTCAATTGTTTGTAGCAAATAAATCCAAAAATACTTTAAGGTCATGCATTTAAAACAATTTGAGTAATTTGCGAAAACTCATCCATATGATGTTATGCCTTTACTAGTGCTCAAAGTGAAGACTCTTGTCTTTCAATCCTAAGGCATATCTCTCATATTAATTATTCCTTATATTAGAGATTTGAAAACCTTTTCTTGTCATAATTTAGTGCTTGGCAAGTCAAAATTAAAAATATTTTATTTATATTGTTTAACATGATTAACTAGTGGCTATGCATGAGAAATAGAAACAAGTGAACAAGATGCATTATTAAGAAAGAAACTTGAACGTTTAAAATTTTTTAAATAATTAAGTTCCTAGTAAAATTGAATTCAAAGATTGATTAATGAAAAAAAGGAAAAACATTTATCCCAATTTCAAGGATAAAAAGAACTATCAAACCTATGACATTAGACTAAAAATAAAATATAACAAAAGTTGCCCCTATTTGACTTTTTTTTTTTGGAGATTTTGGATGAAAATGTTTGAATTGAAGAAATAGCATTACTTATATCAACAAGATTGCATTTTTTATAGTCAGGCTTTGCCTCAATTTTCCTTTTTTTTTTCACAAAATTTTCCCTAGTTTTTAGGAAGTTTATAATGTGGCCTGGTGAAAAAGTAATGAAATGAAAGGATATAAGGCTCAAAACTCATTACTCCAAAAAAACCATTATCCAAATAATCTTCATGTCCATTTCCAAAAAAAAAAAATTATCTAAACATTTATTTTCAAGAAAAAGATACTTGATGGATTGAAATATGGTTTGAGAGAATATAATATGGTTTTAAGAAACAATAGCTTTAAAGCTCAAAAATATTATGTTAGACTTCAACAAGAATCTTGCCTTTCATCTTTTGTGGTATTTTGCTTGATTTTTCCATAATTCTTCCTTTTAATATATTTTTGTTAGATATTCTTTTCAAAGATATATTTTTGTTTCCTTTATTTTTCTTTTTCTCTTTTCTTGTCTCCTTTTGAAATATTTTCATTGGATTGTTATATTTCCTTCAATCACTCCCTAGTCTCTCTTTTTTTTTTTTTCTATTTTTTGCTTAAACTTCTTTACTTTGGCCACTTCACTTATTTTATTCTTATTGAATATGAACGTAAACTAACTAGGTTAAGAAGGAAATTTCTAAGCACAAAAGGACTAAACAAGTGATAAAGAGTGTTAGGTATTGAAAGAAAATGATCCTCTTTTTGATATTTGAATGTATGACATAAAGCATTTTGAAAAAAATTTTGATTGAGGAAATCAACGATTTTTATTTGAAAAAAATGGACCCCTTCAAGCTTAAAGGGGTAGCTAGGGATTAAACTTCTTTGTGTTTGAATTAAAAAAGAAATGCCTCAAATCCTTGGTAAAGCTTTGTTGTTAAAACTCAAGTTATTTTTTTTAATCTTGGATTTTTTTAGACTTGAAATTGCTTCATTCTCATGTCAATACTAGTTTATATCATATTTAGTATTTCAAAATGAACACCAATTTTTCTTAAATAATTTTTTTTAGTAAATAAAACAAACAGAGACCACTAAGGAAGTACACTGAGAAAAAGAAGGGATGATATGCATGGTATTTTATTAAAAAAAATTAAATAAGGCAAGAAAAAATTCTATTAATTTTAGACTAACTAAATAGAAATAATTGAAAAGATAAGTAGTAAAGCTGAAAGTCACTAGTTAAGAATATCTCATAAATGTCTTTTTGTGTTTCACTATTAGAAAGGTTAGATCACTTATAGTCATTAAGCTAATTTGTATTCTAATTGGGCACTTGAACTTATGATCCCACTTTAATATGCTCTTTATTGAGAAACATGGTAATTAAGTATCTAATCATTTTGCCATTAAAATCATAATTGACATCAACATCACATAACAAAATATGGCATTTGCCATCATTCAATTTGAGTCATAAAAGATTGAACAACTTAGTGAGGGATATAAAAAATGACATGTTTTGAGAGGCCTTTGAAAATTATGGCATTATACGCACCAAAATATTGCGCCATATGTAGAATGCTATGATGTTTGTAATTTGCCATAAAGCTTGCTCAATTTTATCACTAGTCATGTTCAAATCAATGATTCATGACAATGATATTTGTAATTTGCTATAAAACTTGCTTGATTTTGCCACCAATTGTGTTCAAGTTAATGAATCATGATAATGACACTTGTAATTTGCCATAAAACTTGCTTGATTTTATCATCAGTTGTAACCAAGTCAATGATTCATGATAAGTATTTCCAACTATCTTCTCAAAGTAATGTGCTTCAAAGGTTCGTATGAAAGGTCTAGACACTTAGGAATTTGGCATCATTAGTTACACTCAAATTTCCAAATTTCTTTACTTTTGAGAATACTCTAAAGTTTATTCCTTCAAAGCTTTGCCTTTGTTCACTAGTGGATCTTCTAAAAGAGCTAACAACATTTGATGGAAGTCTCCACAAATCCTTTCCACTTATAGATTTCATTATGGTAAAATTTGCAATATTACTAAAGAATTGAATCCATTAAACTTTCAAAAAAGAAAACATGAGTAATTGCTTATCTTTTGACCAAACAACCATCTCATTGTAATATATCTTCAAGTGAACCTAAGAATCTTTCCTATTATGCTTATCATCTTAAAACTTGCACTACAAGAATCTCAGGAAATTCCAACTGACAAGATCCATTAGAATTTCACCAAATTCCGTTGGAATTGGCCATTCCAATGGAAATTCCAATGGATATCGGTCTGTTGGAATATCGCTTGTTGGAATGGCCAATTCCAATGTCCCATTCCAATGGATTTTTCATTCCAACGGACAACATCCATTGGAATATCCATTCATAAAATTTGTCCAACGAGTTCTTTCAATGGATTTTCCAACGGATATGTCTGTTGGAATACGATTCCAATTGACATACTCCATTGGAATTTCCCTTGGAGTATTAATTCATTTTTTTTTATTTTATTTATTTTTATCCACTCCAAGGGATATTTCAATAGGTAAGTCTATTGGAATCTTATTCCCACAGATTTTGTCCATTAGAATATCTGTTGGAATGTGAAATTGTTTTGTTTTTTTTAATTTTTTAATAGTTTGAAAAATGTTCCATTGAGTTAGTGTCCGTTGGAAATAAAAAAAATTCCTAATCACATTTTTGTTTTATATACTAGCCAATTCAAGAAAATAGCATAAGGAATAAAAAAAATCACAGTAAACAACAAGTAATATCCAATGAGAGAAAATTCATATAATAAATAATATAAAAGATCTAAATGTAATAATGCCAATAGTAACAACAAGTAATATCTAATATGAGAGAAAATCCTAAATATAATAATGTAAAAGATCTAAATCACTTATCCCTTAAGGTGTCGTGAGGGTCATTTGCCAACTGCTGCTCATCCTCCTCAATGGTAGGGGCTAGAACCGAGCGAGTTTGAGAGGAAAATTATCATACAATTGTAACAAACTAGCTTGCTAAATATGTTATGAACAAGGAAATAGAAACAAAAAAAATTCTTAAGATGAATGAACTAAACTTACAGATGCCTTAAATGCTGGCTTATGAGATGTCATTTCATATATACAACATCCTGGATCATGGATTTTAGAGCTCTCA
>JANHAO010010594.1:0-17554 GCA_026873985.1 Saraca asoca
ATTGTTGAAAATCATAATAAGAAGCCTTGGAATGATTAATGAATCTATCCTAAGCAGTCAAGATTCAGCCAGGCAAACAACACATAAAAGCTCAATGCATTACTTAGTTTTTCTATCATCTTCCTAATATTGATTATTGAGAAACAATCATATAACATCTAAATGAAATGAAGCCATTCAACTCAGATATTCACTGCAAAACAGAGACAAAAAAGGAAAGAAATGGCCAGTAATTGAATGCAAGAATGAAGGAATAAAACCTCAACATTAATCTGCAAGTTTGCAGCCCCTTGGATTGGTTACAATAGTTCAGTCTTCCATGGAGGCAGAAAATACAAAGAAAAGAAGAAGAAAATGTGCTAACCTAATGCTACCAGGAACTACACTAAAAGTACTTTAAAACTAAGCTGAAAATTGAACTCAAAACTCTCTTGCCAAATGGTTTCACCTGGGTAGAAGAAGACAACTGCTGCGTAGGTGAAAGGCAATGATTACTGGTCTGATTTTTCTTACTGCCACTGCCTTGCCTATTTTGGCTCTTTGGTAGATTGCTTTTTCTAGTTTTCTTTAGACTTACGAGTCTCCAGCTAACTGTGTGTTTGCTGGATCAAAGGATAGTCAATTGAGCTCAAGATCCATGCCAATTGGGGGCCTTGAAATCCAATTTTGTAGAGCCCATTTTCATAGCATTTCTGTCATGAATTGTAGCTCCATTTTCATGCCCAATTTGATGTTTTCAAGTTTGGAAGTCTTCATAAGAAATGTGGCTTTAGTCTCAGCTTCCATTTGGGCTTAATTTCACCTCAATTGGACTTGTATATCTCTAGATATGATCTATTGAATGCATGGAGGTCGGGTTGCCAGGGATAGGGCTGGGACAATATTCTAATTCTAATTTGAGCTCTAATTTTGGATGACCAATTATGTGATTCAACTTTTGTAGTATACATAAAAGTTGTAGATCTCTCTCTTATCTTTCCTACAAGATAATAATTGCATCAATTGGATAAGTGTAACTCGAGATATAGCCAGATTACAGAAACTGCTCAAAATGGCCAAATTATGCAGAATTTCTCTAATGATGCTAATTGACACTAAATCATAAATACACACTAACACAGCTGAAAATAAGTAATTTTGGATCTTAAAATGCTAAGTAAGAGGATAATTAAATGTGTCAAATATTTTGTTATCAGACATCCTGATGCCTATGAAAGCTATAAGTTGCTACAAGTTGAGCGGAGATATACGACAAAGGAGAAGGAAATGCTAGTAGTCATTCATTGTTTACTGGTGTGGAGACATTATTTACTTAGATTGAAGTTTGTGGTTAAGATTGATAATATTGTAGTCAGTCACTTTTTCACCTAATTGAAGTTGACCCTAAAGCGAGGCTGTTGGTAAAAGTTCTTGGCAGAATTTGACTTCAAGTTTGAGCATAAAGTGGGATGGACCAACAACCAACTAGGTGTTGGTCCCAAAATCTAATAAAGAAAATACGAATATGGACCTTACCCTTATTCCCCTTAGAGAATTTTATATACTTTAGTTTGTAATAAACTCTAAATGAATCTAACAAGAATGTTACTTTAAGTTAACAAATGAATTTCTTCAATTTGATTTAGTATACAAATATATTTGGTATGCATAGTAGAAGACTTTATAATATAAGAGTTATTTTAGATTGCATTAAGATAGAAATTTAATAATAGAATTATGTAGAACCCGGTAATTAAAATTGTAAGTGCAGTAAAATGATAAAAGCAGTAGAGAAAGAGTTAAGATATAGTATTTTTAAAGTGGTTCAACTTGAATTGAAACTGTAATTCAAGTCTACATCCACTGGATAAATACTCAACTATATAATCACTTTTATTACTAAAGTATAGGATTTTAACAAGGCTTTAATTAACCAGTTTTACAACATACACAAGACTTTTTAGGCTTCTTGCTAACCTATACAACAAGATTTTCTCCGAGGTCTTATAAGACCTATGATACATAAATTCTCTAATCTCCTAAAGCTATGATCAACCTCATTAGTTAAAAGATTCTATCAAGAATTCAATGCACCTTCTACCAATTATAATCAACCTCACAATTCTATAAGGATGCAAAGGGAAAATCAAACTTTTCCTTTGTATACAGATTCCTAATACCTAGAAATCTTAAACAAAGGAATAAAGAGTAAAGTTAGAGATACAATACTCAAATTGAGATGAAGATCTCAATTATCTAAGGTAAATCCTTCAGCAAGTTGATCCAAGATTAAATGATTAGATGAAAGACAATGAAATAGCAAGATCATGTTTAAGCTCTAAGATTTTCTCTGTTTTATTCACAATGTGATATGAAAAACTATTATGAACTTTTTTGTTTGAAATAAGGTTTAGGGTTTTTATGGTTGAAATAACCGACATTGTTAAAAAATTAATTTTTTGTTCTTGAATCAATTCGTGATGGTTATAATAAACTTGTAACTAATTCATAACAAACTAATTGACTTATGAATCGATTAAGCTTATGTGAAAATTCATTAGTAAATCAATTAATGAATCGAATCATAATATTTTGAAAATAGATGTTGAATCGATTAAAGAATTAATTCAAAGAAAATTCCAAACTTTTGGTAAGAAAATTTTTGAAAGCTTTTCTTTATGAATCGATTCTAGTTTATTTTATAAGTTTTTCAACATGAATTAATTCGTGAATCGATTTAAGTAGTGAAAAATAGTTTTTATAAAAGTTTTATTTGTGAAAGAACATAAAGAGTTTGTTTGAAAATCTTTTAATCAAAAACTCATTAAAACTGATTATTGCTATCTCAAATTAAATTGTTTTGTAAAACATAGTTGGATCAAATTGATTTAGGATTCACTTATAAAAGATTCTATGAAATCAATGAAAAAACTTAGTATTAATGTAGATCTTTTGATTGACTTTTAATCAACTTTGAATTTTGTAAAACAAATAAACACTTAAACATATAATTAGTTTATAATATTAATTAAAATTGGTTTTCAATCATTAAAATTGAAAAAAAATGTATAGCTAGGGTAACCTAGGCTAACAATCTCTCCCTTTTTGATGATGACAAACAGTTTCAGATAAACATGAAAAATATTTAAGATCAAAGTTTAATAGAAAACAAATAAAATTTGATTTCAAAAATTTATTTTATTCTCCCCCTTTCAAAATGACATATTTCCATATATCACTTATTTTATTTATATCTCCCCTGTTTAATCCTTTAATTCTTCATTTTTTTATCTAAAAATCCTTTAACTCTTCCCCTTTTGGCATATCAGAAAGGCAATAATGCATCTTTTAAAAAAAGATATGTACCACAAAGATTATAATTCAAAGAATTTAGATTAGAATAGAATATCTCTACATATATACTAGAGAAATATATCAAACAATATGTAAAAATCAAAATCAATAGTCACAATAAAGTACTAAATATCATATTAAGATATATCATCCAAAATATCAAATACAAACTAAAATGAATAATAGAATATCCAAATATAATATTCATCAACATCAGAATAAAATAATGAACAGAGGTAAGGGACTAAGGGATAACAATAAAATAGAGTAGTAGACAACAATCATCAAGATAAAAGACTACTCAGCAGGTGGATACTAATCTTCTATTCTTTTACGTTCAGCTTCTTCATCTTATTGCTACATCCACTGTGTAACCTCATGAACTTGAGTTTCAATTGATTTAAGTCTTTCATTAACTTCAGAGGCAAATTTTCTATGTTCAGATTCCATGTTTGCCATCCAATCTTTCATTAACTCAAACCAATTTTCATGATTGTCTACTATTTTGTTCATTTGTTTAGTCATGTGTTTGTGCATTCGTTCAATTATCTTAGTTAATCTTCCTTCAGCTTCAATGGATAATCCACTGGAGCTTGTGCATCCTCCAATATTTTGAGGGATTGGTGACCTTTTCTTAGTCCATTTCCCTTGATCATTTTTATGGAAGCCTATTTTATGAAAATGTGAGGCATTAATCATTGTAGTTGGCTCTGGTTGACAAATTAAAATTTTCTTTGAAACTTTTATTTTGAATTTGGCAAAGATGGGTGTAAGGATTATGCCTATGATGCACCGACACTTCATATAGCAGCCGTGTCCAAGTGTCGAAAATGTTTTCGACACCGACACTCATCGACACCGATACGAAACGTATCGGGGTCGTGTCCGTAATTTCAAAAAATTCAGACACCCATGTCAAGCTTGATTCCGGGGTCGTGTTCGTAATTTTAAAAAGTTCAGACACGTATTCTTTATTTCAACACCCATGTCAAGATCGATTTTCAGCTTATTTTTTGTTATGCCCTATTATTTAATATTATGAGTACTTATTTTCATATGAAAAAATAATAATTACAATATATATATATTTACATATAAGTATAATATTTTTTAATATTTGTAAATGTACCCCTATATTTTTATTATTTACGCGTATCCCCCACGTGTTGGTGTCCTATATTTTTTGAAAATGCCGTATCTCCGTATCCGTGTCCACGTTTCCCCGTGTCCGCATGTCGGTGTCCGTGCAACATTGGATTATGCCATAAAGGAGGTAGCTGATGTTTGTTTTTTTAGAACATTCAACCATATGTTTCAAAATATAGTAGGGCATATTAAAATCAAATTGATTTTTAATAACCCGCATTAAAAAGTGTTCATCCTTCACTATTTTGGTAAAATTTGTGATCCTTGGCAAAATTCCTTTGTACAAAGCATAGTGAAGGATTCTATTTTCAAGAGACAGGCCAGTAACGAGCAATTTCCCATTTCCATCTTTTAGGGTGGAATAAGGAAAAAGCATCATAATGGCTAGTTCCCTATTATATTCAGTAAAATGTCTAGCAGTAAACTTTGGCAGATTATTATCCATGCCAAATTCATTTGCAAAAAGTTTAGAATCAGCCACAAAATGTTTATGCTTTACATAACATGACAATTTACCTTTAACATCAGCTAAGTTTACATAAAACATTTTTGCTAATCTAGAGTAACAATTTCCCTTGAAAGTCAAAAGTTTATCTAACTTATACTTAGCTACTAGGCTAGCCAAATGTGTAGTCTGTAGTAGTTGCTCACTAAAACATCTTAAAGGCTCTATTTTCTTATTAGCTAGTTGAAGGTAAGAGGCATACTCATTTGATAACCTAAAGAATAATTCTTCTTCCATTGGGGTTGATGATTGTGCTTGTGACTTTTCCTTTTTCTTAGCTGGAAGCTTGATTCTCTTAGCCATTGGTAAATTTCAGGAGAATTTCTAGAAAATTTTTGAAAAATTGTAGTTAGGGTTTTTAGGTTAAATTTGGGGGTTTTTGATTTCTGGGAGATTTTTCGAAATCAATTGATAAAAAATGTTTGATTAAGTGTTTCTAAGTTATCTGTGAAATAAATTTGTAAAAAGGTTATGTAAGAATTGAGATTAGGTTAAGAGAGTTTAAGAGAGTTTGGGTGTTTTGTTGAGTGGTATTGTATGAATGAATTTGAAAATCAATTCACTATATGTAGTATGGCACTTTGAATTAATTTGTGAATCAATTTAGAGGGTAAAATATTTAAGTATGAATCGATTTGAGTATAGTATTTACATAGGAATCAATTATGAAATCCATTTATTTATTTATAGAATTCCATATGAATCGAATATAGAATCGATTCATCCAGGTTTTTAGAAAATTTCTAGAAATTTTTGAGTCTTCCCAAAACTTTGAAAATTTTGCTGAATCGATTATGGAATTGATTCTTAATGTATATTTTTCGAGAAGTGAATTGATTCATAAATCGATTCAAAAACTCAAGAAAATTTTGGATAAATTGAAATCGATTATTGAATCGATTTAGGGAATCCTGAATTTAGTTTTTCTAAGTTTTTATTTTCTTAGTGTTTTCCTAATCACTTAAACACAAATGAACTCCTCAAATCTATTGAAACCTCAATTTTCTCTCCTTGTACTTGCAAAACAAACTTAGGGCTATTTCCAATGTGTAAGTTAGTAATAGCAATGTACTAATCAATCAAACATTTAAAATACAAAGATAAGAAATTTTACTAATAACCGTAGGGGAAAATAATATTCTTGGACTTGTGTGAGTGCAACTTCTATTCATAATCATGAGTTGCTCCTAACTTCTTTAGTAAAATTAACAAAATAATTTTTTGGTAACCACACTAACTTTTCTTTTGGTTTCAGAATATATGTGCCATTTCTATATGGACAATGTTTTATGTGATGGCCTTTATGGTTACAGTAAAAACATGTAATGTAAGCAAACTTTCTTTTGGATTTAGACTGCTTATATCCTAAACCAAATTTACTTTGAGATTGTTTCTGATTCTCTAGCATTTTATTAAATCTTTTATTACTACTAGTGAAACCTTGTAGTGATTTTGTCAATGAAGCTATCTCAGTTTTATGTAACTCACACTAATCACATGCCTTTCTTTCATTCAACTTTTAAACTAAAGCATTTAGATTACTATTTTCTTTTTTTGATTGCTTCAACTTGTTTAGCAAGTTTTCTTTTTCAATTTTCACTTGCTTTAAATCTTTCCTAGTTTTGACTAGTACATGATACATTTCAACATACAAATCATCAGCATCATCAGAATTATTTCCAATTTTATTATCTGAATCAGTAACATATGTACCACAAGAAAAGGATGGATATTGAAATACCTTAACATCTTCTTCAAATCTAGCCATAAGACAAAGATGTTCTTCTTCATTTGTTTCTTTTGATGATGAATCAGCATCTCCATCTTCGCAAAAAGCTTAATTCCTTTTCTTTGAAGCTTGTTTTCTCCTCTTTCTTTCATTATCAAGTCATCTTTTCAAGTGCACTGGACAGTTTGGCTTAATGTGTCTAGGCTTTTTGCATTCAAAGTAGATTAGTGTTATGTTTGATGTACTTCTTTGTTCACCTTTATTCTGCCTTCTTTTTGGTGGTGAAACAGTAGCTTTCTTCTTTTCCTTGCTCCTCTTTTCTTTTAGAATCCTCTACAACTTCTTACTAATTAGTGCCATGTTTTCTTTTTTATCTACAACTGCATCACTTTCAGACTAATCTTCATTTGAATCAAGTACATTTGCATCTTTCAAAGCCATTGTCTTTTTCTTTTTGTTATCTCTATTTTTCCTGTATCTTTTAAGTTCCAATTCATGTTCTTCTAAGTTTCCAAATAGTTCCTGAATTATAGGTATGTCCATCTTTAGTGATTCCTTAATTTTTGTTATTTTTGGCTACCCTTTTTTAGTTAGTGATCTTAAATCTTGTGAACTAAGTTAGCATTTTCAAATTTTTTACCAAGCAAAATCAGATGGTTAGTTATTGTTGTAAACCTTTAAATCAAGTCCTTTATTGACTCACCTTCCTCCATCTTAAACATTTTACATTGAGATATTAGAACATGCACCTTGGAAGCCTTAACCTATATAGTGCTTATGTGTGCAATTTCTAAAGTGTCCTAGATCTCTTTAGCAGTAGTATAATTAGAGACCCTTTCATACTCTTTTAGTGATAAAGAATTAGTAATTATCCATTTTACTTTAGATGCAAGTAAATGTCTTTGTTTTCTCTTCTTCAGTCCATAAAGATTTTAGCTTAGGTTGTGGTACTCCATTTATTAAAGTCTTAGGTTGTTCATAACCTTCTTTAACTAAATCCCACATGTTTATGTTTGTAGCTTCTATAAAATCCCTAATTTTCTATTTCCAGTATGTATAGTGTTCACCATTGAATCCTAGGGGCTTATGCATAGGAGGGCATTCTAGCAAGAATATAAAGCTAGAATCCATTATTTTCTCTAAACTAAAAGAGTATCAAGAGTCAAAGCTTTGATACTAACTGTTGGTCCCAAAATGTAATAAAAAAAATATGAATATGGATCTTGCCCTTATTCCCATTGGAGAATTTTATATACTCTTTTGTTTTGTAATGAACTCTAAATGAATCTAACAAGAATGTTACTTTGAGTTAACAAATGAATTTCTTCAATTTGATTTAGTATACAAATATATTTGGTATGCACAACAGAAGACTTTATAATCTAAGAGTTATATTAGATTGCATAAAGATAGAAATTTAATAACAGAATTATGCAGAAACCAATAAATAAAATTGTAAGTGCAGTAAAATGATAATAGTAGTATAGAAAGAGTTGAGACATAGTATTTTCAAAATGGTTCAACTTGAATTAAAACTGTAATTTAAGTCTACATTCACTGGATCAATACTTAATCGTATAATCACTTTTATTACTTAAGTATAGGATTTTAACAGGGCTTTTATTAACTAGTTTTACAACATACACAGGACTTTCTAAGCTTCTTGCTAACTTATACAATAAGATTTTCTCTAGGCTCTTGTAAGACTTGTGATACAAAAATTCTCTAATCTCTTAAAGCTATGATCAAACTCAGCAGCTAGAAGATTCTATCAAAAATTCAATGTACCTTCTACCAATTGTAATTAACCTCACAATTCTAGAAGGATGCAAAGGGAAAATTAACCTTTTCCTTTGTATCTAGATTCCTAGTACCTAGAAATCTAAAGAAAAGGAATAAAGAGTAAAGTTAGAGATACAATACTCAAATTGAGATGAAGATCCCAATTATCTAAGGTAAATCTTTCAGCAAGTTGATCCAAGATTGAATGATTAGATGAAAGACAATGAGATAGTAAGATTATGTTTAAGTTCTGAGATTTTCTCTATTTTGTTCACAATGTGATATAAAAGACTGTTATGAACTTTTTTGTTTGAAATAAGGTTTGGGGTTTTTACAGTTGAGATAATGACATTGTTAAAAAATTGATTTTTGTTCCTAAATCGATTCGTGATAGTTATTCTAGTTCATTTTACAAGTTTTTTTAATATGAATCGATTCATGAATTGATTCAAGTAGTGCAAAATAATTTTTATAAAAGTGTTATTTGTGAAAGAACATAAAAAGTTTGTTTGAAAATCTTTTGATCAAAAACTCATTTAAAACTGATTATTGCTATCTCAAATTAAATTGTTTTATAAAACATAGTTGGATCAAATTGATATAGGATTCACTTACAAAAGATCCTATGAAATCAAAGAAAAAACTTAGTATTAATGTAGATCTTTTGATCAACCTTTAATCAACTTTGAATCCTTTAAAACAAATAAACACTTAAACATAAAGTTAGTTTATGATATTAATTAAAATTGGTTTTCAATTATCAAAATTGAAAAAAAAAATATATGTAACCAGGGTAGCCTAGGCTAACACCAGGTTGCAGATGCCCTTAGTCGCAAGGCTAATCTTGAGGTAATGACCATGATGGTGTGCACGATTCACAATCGTGTCACCACAAATATGTGAGAATGTATCAAAGGCAATTTCACCAAATATCTAATGGTTCAAACTATCATGAATCTTACCAAGGAGAGTAAAACTTGTCAGTTTTGAGTGGAGGATGATCTGTTATGGATGAAAGAGAGAAGACTTTTTGTCCCTAAAGTTAGTGACTTAAGAAAGGTACCTTTGAAGGAGTGTCATTATAAATTATGGGCTAGCTATCTGGGCTAGTAGAGAACTTATACCTTCTTGAAACAAGGTTATTATTGGTGCAAATGCATAATGATACGATCAATTACACCAAAACATGTCTCATCTGCCAGCAAGATAAAGTCATAAGAGATAAGATTATAGGACATTTGGAGTTGTTGCAAGTACATAGTAGACTATGGGAGAGTATCTCATCAAACTTTATTTCTAGCCTTCCTAAAGAAGATTTGTCCACTATTTTGGTGGTAGTAGATCATTTTTTAAAGTATAAAACTTTCATCCCAACTTTGAAGTATTGCACGATGGAGGGATATAGGGTCAAGTACCGGGGTGTTCCCCAGAAAATTGTGAGTGATCAAGATAGTAAATTTACTGGGACTTTCTATTTCAAACATTTGCAACCTTCTTGAATCACATCTTAACATCTTGTCTAGTTATCATCCTCAAACTAATGGCCAGAACAAGAGATTTAATGACCTTTTGGAATAGTGCTTGAGGTACTTTGCAAATGCTATTTTGAAAAATTAGCCATAACTACTTGATGTTACATAGTTTTACTTTAACGCTCAGAAGAGTTCTACTACCAATAGAAGTCCATTTGAGATTGCAATGGTTTGCGGTTGCTCTTAGCCTACACATTCTCTAATTCTTATAAAGGTGTAAATCCAAAAGCACACCACTTCACCAAAGATTGGAAGTTGAATATAGAAGTTGTCTGAGCTTACTTAAAGAAAGCATCAAAGAGAATGAAAAAGCAGGCAAAGAAAGGGCATCAAGATTTAGAATTCAAGGTGGGAGACTTTGTACTGGTGAAGTTGATGTTGGAACAGCTTAAGAGCCTCAGAACTAAAGATAAGAGGTTGATCTAAAAGTATGATAGGCCAGTTCCTATCGTTGCTAAAGTTGGGAAAGTAACTTACAAGATTGCTTCGTCGAAGTGACTGAAGATACACCCTATCATTCATGTCAGCAACTATAAGCCATATCATCCAAACACTATATATTCAACCCACAAGTAGCCTATAATGCTAGAAGTCAAACTCATTAAGCTGAAGCAAAAAATAGTAGAGGAGATTATAGTAAAGCTTGTGATGATTGTGAGGACGCACCCAAGGAGAAAGTTCTTAATGAAGTGGAGGGGTTTGGGAGACGAAGAGCTTAGCCAGGAGATAAATAAAGACTTAGCAAATTTCAAGGAGTAGATTCAAGCCTTTCAAGTAATAGAGTCTACGAGAACGTCAACCAACTAAGTGGGGGAGAATGTCATGAATTAGCCTTATGTACCAGTTCAATAGACAAATGTACTCTATTTGACATGAAGCTTGGTGGATAAATCAAACATAGTACGGAGATTTTCTAGTGCAAATTTGTAAGAAATTTGACTTATGTAACATTTTTTTGATTTTTCTTTGTTTTAGGGCTCCTTATGTAATTTTAATCAAGCTAACTTGTTCAATGAGAGTAGATAAGCACCTGGTTGTGACCTTTGGATTTTTAACTTTCCGTCAATGTAAAATAATGTACAAAATCCTTCATGAGTTAAGAGAAAAGACCTTATGTCAATTTATAAAAAGTATGTCTAGTTTTGTCATTAGGCCTTTGGTTCAGAATGCTCTTTAGGGGGGAGTACCTGATGACCCTTGGTAGGGAATTGTGGCACTAGTCTAGGGGTCGGAGTGTGTGGCTTGGTACCTCTCCTATATACTCTAAGTTATGTTTTGAGGTTTAATATGAGTCAAAGAAATAGCCCATCTTTAATTTATATTGTCCTATATTTTATCCAATTTTATCCGTAATTTCTCACATTGCATGAGTTGCATTTTTAGGTGCCTTGTTGTGCTTGTTTTTGACTTGCTTTATACTATATGATGTGTTATCATCGCTCTTACTAGTGAATGGATTGTTTACTTTGATTGTTTATCTCTCATTATACTCTTTAATACTTTGTGGCTCAATATATTTGTCCTTTGGTATCGTAGGACTAACTATTAACTGGTTTGCTTTCAAGTGATCAATGGTAAGGATCGTATAATCTAACTTGTGAACTTGTCAACCCGTAACACCAAAGTAGTGTTAGTTGCAATTGCACATTTATATTTGGAATATAAATAGATGGGTGCCGCTATTTCCACCTATTAACTGTCACTCTCCCGTTAACTTCCTATCACATATATTTGGGTCTGCTTCAATCTAAATCGTTTGATTTATTTTTGTTTTTAGCAAAATAAAACAAATAAATTACATAGAACATCTTTTAATTGTTTGTATTATATATGTAAAGTATTTATCTAAATTTCATAAATTAGACACATAACTCTTTATTTTAACTTTCTGTTTGTTAAGCTCATTGGGATAAGTCATGTGTCTTTTAAATAACTAATGAATACTTTAAATATATTCCTCATCAGAAAAAATTGATTACAATTGAAAAATTGATGTCCATGTACATTTTCGACTTCTAAAGTTAGAGTTCTAATACGTAAAAATGAAATATTTTGGAATGAAAATGTGTTGCATTAGAATTTTAATGTTAATCTAATTTAAAAATACAGTTTGCAATGTTAATTTAAGTAGTCACTTGATAAGAAAATAATCTATATAAGATTAAATTATTTTGTTACTCAAAGTAGTTTCATTCAATTTCTAATTAAATTCTTATATTTTAAAAATTTTATATTGAATTCTTATATTTATCTTTCGTTTCTAATTAGATACTTCAGGATATTCTTTTATCAAATTTTGTTAATAAATAACATGCATGGACAATACTCTTATAATACTGTTTAATGATGATTGATATAGAATTTTCATATAAATTTTATTTATATTTAAATAATAAATAATTAAAAAAAATTAGAATATTTTATAAATGAAACTTGATTTTTAGAAGGAAATGAAAGATTACTTGTCTCTCACCCCATCAACCACTAATAAGTTATCTAATTGAATCAGTTGTCAACAAAATCTAAAAAGAAAGTATTTAATTAGAAGTAAAAAATAAGTATAAATATCATATTTAAAACTTTTAAATTACATAAATTAATCAGAAATTGAATGAAATTATATAGAATAGTAAAATAATTTAATCTTCATTTAATTAAGCTTAAGATAGTTTATAAAGTGTGAAGATTGCATTTGAATTTCCTCAGTTTCTTAGGCTCTTGATCATCCAAAAATGACGAGAGACCGAGAATTAAAGGCAAGCGACCGCAATTTAAAGGTTGCATTCAACAGCAAAAGAAGGAACCACGTGTAGTGCAACTTGCACTTTTTAATATTTATTATTTTATATTAAAAAGAAACTTTTTTTTATTTATAAAAACTTGAATTAATAAAATTTCTGGATATATAAAATAGCGAGAAAATAAATACATAAAAGTGGAAATAGTATTACTGGCGTTGACACAAAGTCAATTCTCATTTATGAAGCAATTAACGTGGGTGCCGCAAGGTCCCATTTGCAATGAGCAATATCCACTCAACCACTGGAATTGACTTTCTGCACCGAATTAGGAAAACTAACAAAATCTCATTGAGGATCATCCATTCAAGGTAAGAGAAAGAAACAAAGGATGTTTAAGTTTCAACGCAGGTGGTTGGGAGGCCAACGATATCAAGCTTCCCAAATCAATTGCCACGAAAAGCCTCTAAATTGGATCAGAAGTTATTTTCAGTATGAAAATTTCAACCAAAAATAAAAAATTCATCTTCTGAAATTGTTTATATTATAATTAAGTGAAATATAAAATGACAATTGCCAATTAAAGTAGAATAATTTTATGAAAAATTTAAATTTTGAAAATGGAAGATGTTTATATCATTGAATCACCCGTATATCTTATGATTTGAATTTTTTTTATTATTTTAGGTCTCAAAACAAATAAATGGTGAGATGATGAAAATAGCTAACATTATGAGAACTTGACCGCTTCATTCAAGTAGGGGAGAGATGTTCTTCTTACGGCATGACTCACCCCAAAAGTCTCAAACGATTTCCAAGTCAACAGAGTGAACGAAAGAAAAATATTTCACCTGTTTGCAAATGTTTGCAGATATTTTTATTTTATTATTTTTTAAAAATAATTTTTAAAAATTATGTAAATATAAATTTTGAAAATAAATATCTTTTTATTTTTGAAGATAAAAAAATATATTTAATATTATTTATAACTTTATCATTAATAAAAACATATATTCTTCTTATTTTTTAAAAAAATTTAAAAATAATTCTATACAAAAATAAGGGAAAATATCATTTTAATATTTTTTGAAAATTATTTTTTTAGTTACACTTTTAGAAAATAATTTTTAAAAAATGATTTTTAAAAAATAATTTTTGAAAATAGATTGTCAAACAGATTTTTTTTATTTTTGTAGAATAAAAAAATAAAAAAAATATTTTTGAAAAAAAAAATAACTTTCCAAACAGTCCCATTGTTTCGATTTTTTTTTTTTAAAATATTAACTACCTTTCGTTGCAAGGAAAATATTCGTCCTTTATTGGATAACGTCAGGTATGTAGTCATGAATCTTGTGAATTTTTATGAAAATTTAATATAAAAGTTGTCAATTTTTTTTATACTTTAAATGATGTATAAATTTTTTTTTTTTACATTTAAAAAAATGTATCATATTCCTTTGTACTTTAATTTAGGTGTTTTTCATATATAAATTTAATAAAATATTTATGTAACTATCATGTAACTAAAAATCTTTATTTTCTTTTAAAAACAAAAAAAAAATAATTTATTATTTTCAATTTTAATTAAATTATGAAATTTTATATTAAAATGTTAGGATATACATAAAGTAAAATATGAAAAGATTTCATTTTTGTCTCAAAAAAATTAAATTTAATTCTTTGATATTTTTCAAAAAAATAATAATGGTTATAGTGATCATACAATAGTCATATTTCATTAGGCACATAGGTAAAACATAGATAAAAGTGAGTAAAGTATACATAACTTAAAGTATAAGGGGTTAAATGTATCTTTTTAAAGGTCATGATGTTATATGCACATGATTCAAAGTTGATGAGGAGTTTAGTGTATTTTGGCCTAAAATTTATAACATTTTATATAAAATCATATAAGTGGTTCATAAAAGTTAGTAGTGTGTATGATTTTATGTGTAACAAGTGCATAAAAAATTGCGGTTTCATTGTTAAAAGTTGTATAAAAAGATTCTCTAAAAATGTTCTCATTTTTACACACAAGTTACAACTTTTAATAAAAATTTTTAAAAAAACATGAAATATTTTTACAAAAGTTGCCAAAATACGTATATGAAGCAAAACCCTTATACTTTGTTTGGAATCAATTTTTGTTTAGAATTTGTTTCATTTCAATAAAAATAATTTCAATTTATTTGTAAATGAATTCTATTATTTAAAAATTATCTCAAATATAATGATTTCAATTTATTTATAAATAATTTTTTTGTTTAAAATATAGTCAAAAAAGCGTAAAATTTAATTAAAAATAAATTTTGTTAATATCATGGTAAATAAAATATTAGAATAAAGGTAAAATATTTGATATAGCATGTGTTTTAAACCAAATTAAATGAATTTTAGTGAAATCTATGAGAAATTTGAAACATTTCATATTGACACAAATATAATTAAAATATAAATTTTGAATGAGACAAAATTTTCTTTCATTTAAATTTAAATATCATTTAAAAATAATTTACTTTAAAATAAAATAAAATCTTGTTTTTAATCTTGACAAACAAGAGGAAAATTCAAAGAGAGGCTTTCTGTCCGTAGAAACCATAACAAAGGTTGTAGTTGTATTGCTTCGCCGAGTACTGTCACCGTGATTCCCATCGAGCTACTCGTGTGCAATCTCTCTAACTAGTAACTATCCTTATTCTCTGACCCTTCTTTCTTACCGACTGAGACATGTGTTGATTGAGACACATGGAATAACGAGTCCCCAGCCTGACTTTTTCAAGCTCTTCAACAGTCCATATTCAATCTGCCAAATCTTCTTTCTTTTACAATTATTTTCAACAAATGTCATGTTCAAATATAAATTTTGATATATATTTTGATGAATAAGATGTTTTGTTGTTATAATAGATTGACTCGTTTAAATACAATAAATAGTAGTACTGAGATTTTCAATATAGGAATAATAATTTTGCCACCAAGTTTCTTATGACAATGGAACATTTTTCTTGTGTCTTTAATTCACACCTCTAACTCCTTTCTCATGAACATGATTACAAAATAAATAATGTAGATTTTCATCTTATCCCTGGCTTGACTTTTTATAATACCAAAACCAACTTGCTTCCCATATTTTCTTTAATTCAAATGTTATTCCAAATTGTTGTGACTCCTCCAGAACATCTTCATTTTCATGGCCACATTCGGTCAAAATTTAATGTTTGTTACAATTATTTCATCATAGTACTTTTAATTGAATAGTTGTAAACAATTTAATTTGACTACATTGCAATTTGTTTTTCGATTTTAATATTATATCAAATTTTTGCACATGAATATGTTTTTAAGAAATTTTATTCACAGTGCAATGTTTTACCCATATCCTAACTTCTTAAAAAATAGTCATATTTTCATATTATTGTGTCGAAGACATGTACCTGCAGTCATCCAACATGGTATAGTGTCATTGTGTCAAGTTCATGTACTCGAGTTCATGCAGCATAGTATAAAGTTGTCATTCCACAGTCATTGGAGGTTCTTCACTTGATTGGTTTTAATTTAACTATCTATCCCTCTCTGCCTCCCTAGCACAGTCATTCTTGATGCATTGGAGACTCTCATTCGATTTTGAATCCTCTTTCAAGATACTGGCATGTCAACTTTACTATTTCAATCATACGGTATCCAAAATCCAACCCCATATTGCAGGTTATATCTCAAGTTTCTGCAACAAATCTTAGAGCAATTTTGAACTTCAGTCTGAATTTAAATCTTCCTTATGTCTACAAACAGAATCCTAGCGGTGTTCTTACTCCTTGTTTGGAATCAGAAAGAAAAACTAGAATTCATGAATTCACGTATAAAATTATACATGAATCCATTTTTAAATGAACTGAACATTACCCGTTTTTTCTAATGATTCCAAAGAAGATACATGATAATTTTCCGATGAAATTGCATCTGTCAATTTTGGCAACTGTTACAAGCGTCAAAATCTACATCCATGTAACTAGCTGTTCAAGAAAATTTGATAGATCCAATGTTCTTGATCAATGCTATGGTTAGTGGAATTAATGGTCTCACTAACTGTTCAACAAAGATATAGGCTTTCTTAGGCTTGTTTTTTTGTTGGCATCCTCTGAGGAACCTATAATTTCTGCTACAATTTGCAGTGGCTTCTCCATTTTGGAAGGCATACTATCACCAACGATTTGTTCCAAGTCTGGCTCAGCGACTGGTTCTCCTTCACTTGAGTTTGGCTATCTTCAATGCTCAAATCTTTGGTCACATTAGATCCTTGCTTCTCATCAGGATGACCCAAATTTTCAACAAGCATTGACATCTCAGAGTTAATCCGTGGTTCCTTGTTCAAAGAGCAGATTGTTCTTCTTCCAATATTTTCTGAAGTTTAGCATTCTCCCAATCTTCACAAACCGTTACTCTATTCATGGTTTCCCAAGTGTGGAATATCCGATCCGGTCCTGGTTGCCACACAATATCCCCTCCTTTTTTTCTTCAGTATGAACTTGAACTGGATTGACTTTCCAGTAGGTATATCCTGCAAAGACAAAAAGAAAGTATAACAGCATGTAAAAAATTTCTCTTCTGAAAATATATGTTTTTTTGCATTTTAGTAATAGATTCTTGGGCTATGCCAGTAATCCACTCCCCAAGAAGGTCTAAACAAGTTTATCAAGGCTGGGCGTAGCAAATTCATAAGAATGAAAAATCTTTCCAAATTTTCAGGAGATTCTACTCACCATCTCAGCAGTCCATACATGGCCATCTGACC
>JANHAO010010595.1:0-17556 GCA_026873985.1 Saraca asoca
ATTTATCCGTTTGAATTTTACCAACGGACAAATAGTCCGTGCGAAAATCCGCTGTAATATTCCAACGGACAAATTGTCCGTTGGTGTGTCCGTTGTAATATTCCAACGGATGTAAATCTGTGGGAAAATCCGTTGGAGTATTCCAACGGATATAAATCCGTGGGAAAATCCGTTGGAGTATTCCAACGGATAAAAATCCGTGGGAAAATCCGTTGGAGTATTCCAACGGATAAAATCCATTGGAAAATTCCGTTGGAATACCGCAATTTTCTTGTAGTGTAAAATTTAATATGTTTTAAATATCTACCTACAGGTGCTAAGGTTCATGTTGTTGGCCTTGCTGGCATTGGAAATGCTCCAAATGGAAATGGTGTTAAGAAAATTAGATCAAAAATATCAAGTATGCATAGTGAAATTTTAAAAAAAAAATTTCCTAAGTCAAGATCATATTATTTGCAAATTAATTTATAAAGTTTTGTATAATTCAAATAAGCATAAAAGTAATGATTTGAATTATATATTCTTTGGAGTTATTCTTGAAATCCCCATTCTTCAAATTCAAATTTAATCTCCAAATAATTCTATAAACTCTCTAATAAGTCTTATGATCAAGTTTTTTAGATTGTTTTTGGGCAATCCTTCATATTTGATCTCCAATATCAATGATGATCCATACAAACTAGCTAGATTCAAAGTCTTCACCAATGTTCACATAATAAGAAGAGTGGAAAAATTAACTCTTTAGCTTAAGAGGTGTTAGCTCTCTAGAGAATCACAAATTCACTTGGCTAAGATTAGTGTTTGAATGCAAAGAGCAGACGAGAAGAGAGATCACACCAAGATATTTGGATGCACAACATATGTGTCAAGGAGTCACATTTGCATGTGTTCTTGATGTGTTGCTGTGTTTAAGGATTGGCTTCTCTCTTCTTTAAGTAGAAGAGATTGGAGCATAAGCAAGAGTGGAGTGTAAGCATGAGTGACACGAAAGCTAGGGTTTTTTCTTACTTGTATCATCCACTTCTCTAAGTGGGTCTAAGGAGTCCCTACTCCTTGCTTAGGCACAATGAGTCTAAACTCATTAGTCTTCATGTGCCCTTCTTTTGTGTTTGATAAACCCAAACTCCTTTCTTGGATTATTATGAGTATAAACTCAAATTCTTTTATGTAATCTCAAATTGTTTTAATTCATTAATTTTGACAACTTTCTAAGAGAGAAATCATTTCTCCACTTATGATCTCTTTTAGAGTTAATATAAATGTTCCTACAATATTCAAATATAAATATTGAAAATTTGCTACTATTTACTAATTGTAATATCTATGAGAATGATTAAATTATTGATTAATTAACACTTCTAATCATATAGAACATTTAATTAATCATTTCAAAATTCTAAGATGTTCTCTAATTCAACACTTGAATTCAAAACATTTTGTATTCTAAGTTTTCCTTTGAATTTGGATAAAAAAGATTTTATTATCTGTGACCCATTAGATTTTCATGTAGGGTGACAACAAATTTATTTACCAGCTTCTAGAAGCTTAATTGAATTAAAACTCTTTTTAATTTAAATGCAATTTTCCTAAGTTGTTCAAATAAATTTATAGATTATGATTAGCTTCTAGCAAAGCATCATGACTACCCAAATTTTAGGAATAGATTTTTGGACAATAAATACTTTTGTGATAAGGTGTAAACATGTAATTCAATCATTTCATCTCTTGATATTCAAATTGGACTTAGGGTATAGTTAAGTGTTAACCCTAATTTGAATATCTAATTATAAGTGCATGTTTGATGACTATGTGCTATCTCATAATTGATTATACATAGAACTCCTTTTATGTATGTATTAATACAAAGGCTTATAATTTTGATCATAACAAAAGTATTAAAACATCTTTTGAATATCTTTCTTTGTTACCAAGGAGGACGAATTCATTCTTGATCAATCATTACATCCATATATTTCATAGTGCACCTAAATATTATTTGTACCTACTCTCTAAGAATGCAAGTTTAAAATATTATCAAAGTACATAACTTTATACATAAGGTACTGTGTTGGTTTCAAGTCTAAAGATCACTCATACTACCTTTTACATGAGAAGTCCATTGACACATGGTAACATTCCATATGGTTTCTCATGGCCAGTCATATGTTCCATAACATATACCCATATGTCTTGTTGAGATATCAACATATTCATAGTGTATGAGATCATTGCATTTTTTTAGATGTGACATAATATTTGCTAGTTTATTCATGAATAATTGATATCATGTTTTCTGAATAATTCAATAACTAGGGGTATTTAGAAATACAATAATAATAAATTTAATAATAATTATAATGTCAATTGTAATTAATTTATACACAATTATATTTCAATAAATTTATCTAATGTAGTATACATATATCAAAACACACACATACACATATATTAAAACTAAATTGATTAAGAAGGAAAAATATTATGGTTACCAAATATGCTAAAATAAATAATTTTTATGCCATTATAATTAATCGTCTATAAGGCATCTATACTAATAATTTCTCACTTGACCTAGAGCTAATTATCCTTGTATCTTATCCTAGTTCTTTCTAAATGACATTCAAGCTTCTGTTGGAGTAAAGGCTTAGTAGAGGTTCAATTACATTGTCATATGTGGGAATCCATTCTATTCTTATTTCACTACACTTTATGATTTCTTTGATCAAATGGTAACACCTTATGACATGTTTGGTTCTTTGATGAGACCTTAGTTCCTTAGTGTATACTTGTTAGTATAAAGATGCCTTAGACGCAATCAGTTGTAATGGCATGGATACTACAAATCTTAGCATATTTAATAAAATATGATGTTTTGGCCTTTTTTTTAATTTAGTTTTAAATATATATATATATATATGTTTGATATACATATATTATCTTTGATAAAGTTCTTGAAATATTATCGTGTACAAATAAATTAAAATAAAGATTATAATTATGAGATGATTTATACATATAATTATAATTTCTAAATATCCCTGGTTGTGAAATAATTAAGAAAACGAGATACCAATTATTTATAAGTTAGCCAACATATGTTATATCACATTCTTATGGAAGAATATAATGATCTTATACACTATTTATATGGAGATATTTGGAAAAATATATGGGTATATGTTATGAAACATATGACTTGGTTGACCAACCATGAGAAACCATATGGATTGTTATCATGTGTCGATGGAGTTCTTATGTGAAAGGTGATGTAAGAGATCCTTAGACTTGAGATTAATGTAATATCTTATGTATGGAGTCGTACACTTTGATTTTATTTTAGGCTTGTACTCTTAAAGAGTAGATAGGAATAATTTTGGGTACACCACGAATGACATGAAGATAATAATTGATTAAGATAGAATTCATCTTCTTTGGTAACAAAGGAAATATATTCTAAAGATGTTTTGACATTTATACTATGATCAAAATCGTAGGCCTATGTATTGATAATACATAAAAAGTTATGTGTTGGTGATAATAATAAGAGTTTTATGTATAATTAATTAATGATACATAAAAAGTAGTTTTATGTATGCACAATTGTGAGATAGCATATGGTCAAACATATGCTATAGATTGGACGTTTATAAGGTTGACACTTGATCCATATCCTAAGTCCAATTTGAATATTAAGAGATGAAGAGATTGAATTACACACTAACACTTAGTCACGAAAGGTTTTTATTTCCATAACTAAAAGCCAATCTTGACCTATGAATTTGTTTGAACAATTTAAAGATTAAAAGGGGTTTTAATAAAATTAAGCTTATAGAAGCTTGTAAATGAATTCATTGCCAACATACATGGAAACTTGATAGGTTCTCTTTGATTCAAAGTCAAAGGAAAAGTTAGAACACAAAATATTTTGAATTGAAGAGTTAAATTAGGATAACACCTTAGAAATTTACGATGATTAATTAAGTGTTCTAATGTGATTATAAGCGTTGATTAATCAAATATTTAATAATTTTTACAATTATTAAATGGTTGTAACTTTCCATTGTTGATATTTAGATATTGTAAAACATTTACATTAATATTGGAGGAGATCTTAAATAGAGGAATGGTTCCTCACTTAAAGTTTATGAGTTTGGACTTATAGGAAAGTGTTTGGACTTGTTAAACACAAAAGAGGAAGCATTAGCGTAATATCTGGAAATTATTAGAATTTATTTTGACAATAAAATGGCTTTTCAGAAAAATCTGAAAAAAAAGGGAAATTCAAAATTTTTTGGAACTTCAACATTATAAATTTCAAGTTATGAGAAAATTAAAAAAAAATAGTAGAAATTGATTATATATATTTTATGAAAGCCTTACAAGATCGAAAAGTTGCTCAAGAATGTTCAAGGAATAAAAATTGTAATTTTGAAATTCTATTTCAGGAAAAATTCAAAAAATTTGAAACAAGGGTTATAGACATTGAATGAGCATAAAATTATAATCATTATGAAGGTACTTAATTTAATTAATTTATATTAAAATTTTGTAATGTTTGAAAATTGATAAGTATGTTAAATTTGAGCACAAAATGGAAGAAATGAGAAAAAATTTATTCAAAAGAAAAATGATTAACTTGTAAGTAGTGAAAAATTGAATTAATTTTCCCAAAATTCCCTCTCTTAGCCTACTACTCTCTCCTCTTAGGCCATCCTAACACAAACACACAACCCATACAATTTTCATTTCATCTTTTCCTTCAAGCCTCTACTTTTTTTCCCTGCCTTCACTCTCTTTCTACAAGTAAGCTCTATAACTCTTATTATTATTTTTCTCAAATTTTTATTGCTGAATTCTCTCTTCTTCCTCTTCATTTTGACATAAAAATTATATTGATTCATTGAGTATAACTCAAGTTATGAATTTTTGAAGTTTTTTTATCACTATTCATGATATTGTTCAACCCATGAATTAAATCAATTTTTCTGATGTTTTGAAGTTCAAATATATTAGATATAGCTTTATTCATGATATAGGAATCATAATTTAATTATATACAATTAGTTAATGAGAGAAATTTGTGGAAAAAAGGATTAGAAGTTAATATGCTCTTATTTTTTATTTTGAAAAACATAGAAGATTTTGGTGAAATAGTTATAGTTTCTTGTGTTCAAGTTGTTAAGGTGAGTAATAATTACCATTCTTATGAATTATGAAGTGATTCTTGCTTGAGATCCATTGATTTGTGGTGCAAACTAGGAAAAATGGGTTTCATGATGATATAATGAAACTTGATAATTAAATGAATTGTTGAGATGATAATGAGTATGATGTTGAAATAGTTGAGTTTGTGTTTGTTTATGCTTCCAAAACCATGGGATCATAAGATCCTATAGTGTGTCTTTGTGCTAGAAATGAGTTCCCTTACTTTTCTATTATTAAATGCAAAATTTGCTCATGTGAGTCAAATCATACCATTTTGAACTAAAATTATGATCATGCTCGTAGAAATCCAATAGTTTTTCTTGATTGATTTGAATCAAATTTCAAACTAGAATTTTATGAGTTGAATCGACCAACCTTGCTCTATTTTTTTATTCTGATTGTAACTGAAATTAGACTTCCTAAAATTTTTCAAAATTTAGTAGCAAACTCATGTTTTTAATTGTATTTCCTTGAGTTGAATCGAGCCTTTCATAAATAAATTTCCAATTCTAATTATGATCATGCTTGTTTTTCTTCAACGATTGTACTTGTGATTCTAATTGCACTTTTAGCAAAAATTTCAATTTGTTTAGTCCCATTTTCCCTTACTTGAAACTACACTTTATTTCTTCGATTCAAAATTATAGAAATTCCAACTAAATAAAGAAAGTGATTTATAAAATAACACTAATGAATATAATAGATGTGCCTACTATAAATTTCTAAACAATGAGTTTAAAAGATAATTCAAATATGAGTTGAGAAAGCATTGCAATGGTCATGAGTGATTGTGATTGTGGAAGTGTGTTTATTGCAAACAATTATGTTGTGAAAAACTTGTTTATATTTATGAGACATGGAATGAGATATCATGATATGTGAATAATCATGTTGTGAATAGTATTAAAATGTATCCATATAGAATTGATGAGGCATCCCTTATGAGGATGGGTTGATTGCATGATTGGCAATCTTTGAGGCTTGATATGTGAATGATAAAATGTGATGAATAAAAATGAACTGGATCCTAGATCTATGCATTCTAATATAATGAGTGGGATAAGGCTATATTGGAGGAAAAATGCTGGGATGAGTGGGACAAGGTTGACCCAGAGTAACAAGATGGGCTATGTATTTGAATGAATTGTTTGTTTCATATGGCTATTACTTGAATATCGAAACTTAATATCATGAAATTGACATACATAATGAACTTGAGAATGTGGTATATGACTATATAAGTAGGATTGGTATAATGTGCTTAGAAACGAATGATATAAACTTACCTCAGAGGTGAGTCTTTAAATATTCTATAATTATTTATGAAAAGGATATAGGAAGTGGTTATTTGGTTGAGTTATGGATATGCATATTCATATACCTTGTATTGTGTGACAAATTCATATGTTTGGTATGTATCATCTCACTTAGCCCCAAACTCATTATTTTATGGATTGTTTTTTAGATACTCAAGAATTAATGATCGATCTCCCTAATGAAAAGTAAGGTGGATAATCAACCAGTGGAAATCACAGCTAATACATTCACCATTATGGTTGATAGTACATTAGAAGCATATGAAATTAAAATACATTATATCATAATTTTACACCTAGCAGGATGTGAAGTGTTACATGAAGTAGAAATCATCCCTCTGCAACCTCCAAAAGTATTACTAATGATGGTTATAGGATGGTTTGATCCTTAAAGGGTCTACCATATATACTCTTTTTGATCATCTTTTTGAAAATGTATATAGCATGATCATCAAATCTTTAGGGATAGAGTTAGTTTAACCTATACATTTAGATCCATGTGTATTATAAGTTAAACTGACTTTATTTTGTTTCATCCCTAAAGGAACCTGGAGTATTATAGGAGAATGTTCAGAAAAGTTAGCTAGGGAGATATAATTGTGTATTGAAAAGTTTATGTAAAAGTAGAACTCAAGTGTCAAAGAGTCACATGCTTTAATGGGCAATGACTTTGTATATTATGTAGGACTCAGATTGTACATATAGAGTTTATGATCATGTGTATTCCTTTCTTTTTTTTATCCCTTCAATTTGAGTTATTGAAAGATGATGAAATTCAACAAGTTATGAATAAAATGAATTGACATAATTGAAGTACATGTTAATGATTATCAAAATTGATATTCACACCAGTCATAACAAAGCATTTTGGATCATGACAAAGTTAGTATTAGAGCATGGTCTAGGTTAAATCTGAGTATACGCCTGCATGTAGATTGTCTAGAGTTGTCTTGTGGTAGTGGTTTCATCAAGTGTTAACAAGAATAGTACTAGTAGCACATGTGCACCCAGGAGCATGTATTGCTGATACTATTCCTATTGACCTGGTGAAATGTGTGTTTGTATCAACAGAACCAATGTAGAACTATTGTGTGTCTTGAGTATCTAATTAGCTTTGTGATGTAGATTATGGTGAGATCTAGAAAGCAAGAAGGCCCAGAACCTGAGTCTAGTCAAGGAAGATCATCTATTGGACAAAATATCCCATACCATGAAATTGGTGAGAATCTAAAAATTCTCCAATGGGCAGAGAACTTGGTTCAATAGGCAATAGATCGCTTATTGCATGCATTAACTTAAAACTAAAATCAAGCCCAAAATAGAAGGCTTGATAGAGATAGGCAAAATGAAAGAGACCAAATTTCTCTTGATAGAGATCAATTACGAATTGTTCATGAGTTCCTGAAATTAAAGCCACCTTGATATGCGAAAATTGATTTTTTTATAGATCCATACTAGTTTCTAGATCATATTGAAATATATGGTAGAATGTTACGTTGTCCTGAACCTTTATTAATAGAACTGGTAGGATATTAGTTAGATGATTTAACACATTAATGGTATGTTGGAACTTGTTAATGGTAAAATTCGGTCAACCCAAGTTCTGAACCCTAAGCTGTAAAATAAATGTGAAAAGAGAGGAAAAGAGAGAGAGAGAGAGGAAGAACAGGGAGACACTAGAAGTTTTTAACGTGGTTCAGCTAAAGTCAGTTTGACCCCTACATTTATGGTTTTTATTACTCTTTGCTGAGTGTATTATATCTGATGATTGTGTATTGTCCATGTATAATGATTTCATCCCCTTTTATAATGGTTGGGGAGTTACAGTTTGAATGTTAATATACAACAAATAAATATTATAACTTGATTAGGATTACATAGTAGATCAAGATAGATGGTTATAACTGACTCCTGCCAGAATAAGAGACTGGACAAACTTTCTCGATTGCTGAGGACTCTTTTTGTGAGTTGCATTGCTACTTAGCTTGCGTTAACCAGTGATCTTGTCTTGTATTTAACGACTTGGTATCTTGGTCCAGTGGCCTCAATCCAAATGAGCTGGGCCTTCATTAGCTGAGTCTGTCCATTGGACTTTTACCAGCCTGTTTATGTAGTACTAAAAATTACCCACAATATTTGCCCCTAGCTCTCAGTGCAATCTGCAAACTAGGAGCTGAAGTTTGTTGGCAAAAGTTAGGGGTCACGATCAGTCTCTATTGTGTCATTTTGTTTGCCCGTACCATCATTACCACATTTAATGCACGTAACTTTTTGTAACCATTAGTGTAGTAACAATAGAGCCTTATTTTTTATTGGACCATTAGATCGAGGATGGTTGATCATTTACTTGATCTAACGGTGTGGCAGGTTATGTTATAAGGTGAGAAAACCCTACATTTCCTCTTATTTGTTGCTTTTGAAAATTTGTGCTTTAGTTTTTCTCATTCTCAAGCTCTCACCCAATCATCAATACTCTTCATCCTTATTGCATCTACAACAGTAACCTTTGGGTTTGGTTTGATTGATTGTTCTTGTCTTTCGCTTTGGATTCTCTTTTTAGGACTCATTTCATTCTATTGATTCTGTAAGTCCTCTAAATACAAACCTAGCTCTAAGTTTTTGCTTTTTATGAATGCTTTGCTTGTGAGTTTCTGATATCTGGTGGTTTGATTTTGTAATGTGTACTTATTAGTCGTTAGGAAATTGTTCCCTATTTACTGGTTCTATAGTGTGTTTATTTGTGGGCCTATTATTGTTTATGAAATCGGTGTATCATTTGCTTGATAAAGTACCTGTAGGTTTTAAGGTCGCAGGTTATCAAATTTCAGCCTTTTTCTGTCTCCTTAGTTTTTGTGACCTGATAGGTTCGTTGGTCAAGCCCCTTTATGTTTTCAATAGCCTAGGTCTTAGATGTGGTGATCTGAAGTGTGTGTAGCCTATTGTATAAGAAACCTTGTTATCTTAGCTTATAGGTAAGGTCTACTTTCAGCAACCTAATTATTCCTTCTTTTGTGTATATGGTAGGTCACAAACACTGTGGTCACTGAATAGGGAGTGATGAGGATTTTAAATCCCCAGCCCGAAGTGGGGAGTAGGTGCATTTTGTAAATGAAGCAATCTTTAGGAGTGGTGAGGTCGCCCAGAGGGTTGTTACTCATCTTGATCCTACTGAGGGCTAGCATGTTGCTAAAAGTCAAGAGCCTTTAGACTATACGATGTTTACACACTACCCTTCAATCATAAAACTTGATGATCTTAGGAGCATAGTCGAAACATTCCATATCCCAAAGGGTTGTCGTATTTTGGCCCTTTCTCTTGACAATCACGTAGCTCATCCTCCTAAAGGGTTTGTTATTGTTAGTACCTAACATCCCACTATTGGGCTTAGGTTCCTAGTCCACCCTTTTCTTGTGGGGCTATTGAATAAACTGCACCTTCCCCTTTTCAGCTCACACTGAATTCATACTCTCAACTCACCTTTCTCGCCCTTTTATATCTTAGGAATGGTCTCCCTTTTCCTTCAGTAAGAGTTCTCTGCTATCTTTTTAGCATTAGAAGTATGGGTCAGAATGATGGGATTTATTACTTGTCGACTCAGCAAACCGAGTTTAAAAGGCTCTTGCCATGAGGTGATGCTAAGGGTAAGTCTAATTTGGGGCTTTACAAAACCCACTAGTTCTATATTTCATGTCTATCTCTTCATGATCTTCACAATTTTAGTTTTGTCCTTACTCCTAGTAAGCAAGCTGAGGACGTACGAGCCTATATGAAACTATTTTATTTTTTGACTTTTAATGTTATGTTTTATTTTGTAGATGGAGTTGGTAAGGAGAAACTAACATTGGAGGCTGGGGAGGTTAAGGTACTGGACCAGTTTGTTGCTATGGATGACCTGAAGAATGATCTCTCATTTGATGAAGACCTCCTGTATTCATATAAGCTTAGTCCAGCTTTAAACATTAAGCTATCCAGAGACATAGGAGCTTGTAGAACTAGGGAGGTTGGTTCAGCAAATTTTGGAGAGTATGAAGACATGTTGAAGCTCAACCTTCGGTCATCGTGGACCTCCCATTCTACTCGGTTCATTGCTGCTGCCACCTGTTCATCGACCCTTGTTGCTACTACAGCCCCCGCTACTGTAGGGCTATCTTCTCTGGCCATAACGTCTTCCCAAATGCTGGTTCCTACCTCTTATCTTGAGGCGTTTAGGATAGTTGAGGAGGTCACATCCTTATCTGATCCTCATGCTAAAAAATAAAGAATAGGCAAGGGAAAAAGGTCATTATTACTTTGGAGGTGATACTCGAGATTGAGGTTAAGGAGTGACCTTCCAATCTTGGCTAGAAGATGGAGGAGTGCTTTGACTTCCTTTGGGAGAACATTGAGTCGATCTTGGGGCCTTATAATAGGGTCAAAATGTTAGAGTTGAAGGAATTTTTGGGGGAAGGATTAATGGGTTATGTAGCTCACCATAATCTACTAGTAAGTAAAGTCCTTTCAACTTAGTTTTGTTGCCTTTCATAATCTAACTTGTTTATTTCATCATTCATTTTTTATACCTTACTATCAATAATAAAGGAGAAGAACGCATTCCATGCTTGGGATGAGAAGAAGAAAAGGTTCAAGGATGACCTGCTATTATGACTACTGAGGTGTTAAAGTTGAAGGAGAAAGTTAGAGATGCTAAAGTAACTAAGAAGAGAGCCGAGGAAGCTTTGTTTCATGAGATGGCAAATTGCAAGGCTATTACATCCAACCTTCATAAAGTTGTTAATGAACTGACAATGGTAAAGGGTGAATTGGATGTGACAATACAGTGAGCTGAGGCTTCCAAAAGGAAATATGAAGTAGCCAGGTATGAGGTCGCTCAGACCAGGAATGCAGTTGTATTGGCAGAAGAGAAGGCTACTCAGGTTAAGATGGAAATTGCCATATTGATTGTGAAAGCTGAAGAGAAGGCAATGTCTAAGGCCACCACTGACGTTTTGTTCACCTTATGGGAGGAGCATCCAAAGATGGATTTTTCCTTTTTTGGTGGAAATGTCCTTGAGTTCATCAAAGGCTTCAAGAAAGACATGAGAGTAGCTTCTCCTGAAAGGGGTTCACAACTGACAGGTAGAGCTTGTTCAGCTCGGGGCTTGATAGAGAGCATCTTCTAAGCTGTGGAGACTGTTGATGATCAAACTGCTGGTGATCAACCTGCTTGGTATAGGGACCTTTCTGCTTAAGGCATAGATTTTGGGGGCTAGTAGTAGATGTAGCTTTATGTATTTCAAAACTTCATATGGATATTCTCCTCATGGAGGACTTTAATTAATTTTTTTTATTATTATGATGATATCATAAATAGACCCTTGCAAATCATAGTTCAATAAATACTATTCAGCTTGAATGGCCAATCGGTCACACTAATGCTTTTTAGCTTCTAGCAATGTATGTTTGTTAGGTCGAATGGCCAATAGTTCGCATGGATGTTCTTTTAAGCATTAATGTACCTTAGCTAGCAATGAGCCATTAGCTAACAATGAATAGGTCATACGTGATGCTGAATTAGTAGGTCGCATGCGATGCCAAATAGTTGGTCACATACAATGCCAAAGAGTAGGTCACATACGATGCTAAAGAGTAGGTTGTATGTGGTGCCAAATAGTTGGTCACATATAGTGCCAAAGAGTAGGTCGCATGTGATGTCGAATAGTTGGTCACATGTGGTGCCAGATAATAGGTCGTATGTAGTACCAAATAGTAGGTCACATACGGTGCCAAAAAGTAAGTTGTATATGGTGCTTAAAAGTTGGTCACATGCGATGCCAAAAAGTAGGTTACAAGTGGTGCCGAATAGTTGGTCACATGCGGTGCCAAGTTTTTGTAAGTATGTCAAGTTGAATGCCTTTTTTGGAGTAGAGGGGCGAGTACTCGCTTCTAGTATTCTATTTGAAAATTCATTTAGAAGTCAATAATTAGTCACAAAAATTTAAAAACTATATTACAGGGTTAGATTGGCAAACTTAAGTTTATTGATAATATGGGTGGAGATGTGTAGCACTTTGAGCTCGAGGCTCTCCACTAGAAGTCACATCAACCTTCTTCTCCCTTATCCCTAGTTTGACATCAACCTTTTTCCCCCTTATCCCTAGTTTGACTTTGTCCTCGTAGTAGCATCGAGCTGTGTGTTAGTAACCTTGCACACATCTAACTCTGTTGGGGGTCGGGAACCTAATGGTAAGTGTCCTAGTAGACGTGACCATTTTTAGGTCATTGATTGCAGGCCACCCCAGCACTGCATTATATGCTGAGGGACAGTTGATGATTAAAAAATCTGCTAGGACGGTTGCCTAGTGGTTTGAGTCTCCAAGAGTGATAGGAAGCCTAATATGCCCTATCAGTACTATTGTGTCTCCAGTGAATCCATAAAATGGCTTTAGGGAAGGCTCCAGTTGACTTGTACTCAGACCCATTTGTTCAAAACATATCTTGTACATTATGTTCACTAAGCTGCTTGTATCGATCATAATCCTTTGTACCTCCGCATTATCAATTCTGGCATGAATAACTAGTGCATCATTATGGGGGGAATGTACTCCATGTGTGTCTTCATCTATGAAGGTGATACTATCCAAGGTCATCCTTACTTTCTTAGTGGGACCCTCAAATTCACTATGTTTGACAAACATGAAATGTTGTGCTTCTGGCAGGTAGTGTTCATTTGACTCGTTTGAGGCACCTATAATAGAAGGCCCACCATGAATGGTAAATATAGTTCTTACTAAGGGTGCATCTTCCTGCTTAGGAGTTTGCTGGCATTGTTATCATACAAGTTATTGACACTGCTGAGGTCGCTACTCCACATGTCGTACCACATAATCTCTTAAGTGACATCTCTTGATTAGGTCCTTAATTGCATCCTTAAGTGCCTTACATTTGGAGGTGTTGTACCTAATTTTTTCATGATAGGCACAATGCTTGTTCTTATTTTTGAACAGATAGGAGTTCTTATGGGGTTGGGTTTCCTAAAATCCTCTCTATCCTTCTCTATCACGAAGATCCTTTCCAGAGTGTCTGATTGGATGCTATAGCTGTCATGGCAACCTTTTGTGAGATCACTTGTTCCTAGCCTTCTTTATGACCTAATTTTCGAGGTCATCATCCTAACCCTCCTTGTTATTTTTGGTATTACCCCTCTTTTTTCTCTGGTTGGAGTTGCTTGCCTTATCTTTAGGATTAAGGCCAAAGGTTTCCTCCTACTTGATCTCTTTGTCTGCTCATTTATAGAATTCTCCTAGGTCCCTTACTAGACATTTGTATATGTCCTCATAGAGTTTTTCATCTTTGTAGAGTCCCGCTGAGATCACTATTAACATGCTCTTGTTTGAGGGATTTTCTATGTTATTGACCTCATGTCTGCATCGAGTAATGTAGTCCTTCAGTGATTCGTTCTTTCACTGAAAGACTGTCACGAGGTGACAGGGTGGTGCAAGCTGCCTCTTTAGTGCCTTGTACTGATTAATGAATCTCTTTTGACATTCTTTCTAACCATCAATGCTCTGAGCTTTGAGATTCCTGAACCATGTTAGTGGTAAGTCCCCTAGAGTGGCTGGAAAAACATGACACTTGACTAGAGGATTGGTCATTTAATGATCCATCTGCACGTTAAATGCATCCAGGTGGTTGTATGGATCACTATCCCTATTGTATAGTGGGATAGTGGGAACTTTGAACCTATGCGAGGGAGGTTCTTTCTCAATCTCCCTGGTGAACGATGTCCTCTCGTTGTAATGATCCCGGTGGTCTTGATCCAAGGGCATTGTTCCAACTACTTTATCCTTTGAAGCAGCTCTTTTACCATGTGATCTTAAGTCTCAGATTGATAGCTGGGAGATGGTCGACTCCTCTTTCTATGGCGATCTGAGGTCCTGTGCTTTCTCCGCTTGTGGCTTGGCAAGTTTTGATCTGAGGCATGTCCTCTATTGGTCCTTTTTAAGCCTTCAGCTTGATGAAAACCTCCACATGGCTGATGGTCTTCTTTATCTTCCTCACGAATTCGATGGACCTCTAACTTTGGCCGTGAGTTAGTAGAGTGAGCTAAATGAGTATGCCGATATTCTTCTTTGGTTGGCCCCTCTTCCTAAGGTCCATCCTGTAACGGTTGGAGAGCTTCTTTCTGCATAGTGCCCCAACCTGCTCTTGCAAGCCATGGGCTTATGTCTGAGTTAATGCCCTAATCACCTCAGCTAACTCTCTTACCATTTTCTCTAGCACTTTGTGACACTGATGCCATGCTTATATTCCATCAATAATATCAGGTTGGTGTGAGGCTGTTGGTGGTATGTAGGCGGTAACACCTATGGCAGGGATGGCGGAAGTGCTTGCATGGAAAACTAGATTCTCTTGATGTTCCATATAAACATCTGGTTAGCTAACTATAGCATCTAAACTTTTGGTGGTTCTTCCTCTAGCCATCAGAAAATAATGGTGAATGTAGTTTAGGGCCCTTCCTCTAGTGCCAAAATGTTAATGGTAAAATTCGATCAACCCAAGTTCTGAACCCTAAGCTACAAAATGAATATGAAAAGAGAGCAAAAGAAAAAAAGAGGAAGAGCATGGAGACACTAGAAATTTTTAACGTGGTTCAGCTAAAGTTAGTTTAACCCTTATGTCCACAGCTTTTATTACTCTTTGCTAAGCGTATTGTATCTGATGATTGTGTATTGTCCATGTATAATGATTTTATCCCCTTTTATAATGGTTGGAGAGTTATAGTTTGAATGTAAATCTACAATAGATAAGTATTATGACTTGATTAAGATTACATAGTAGATCAAGATAGATAGTTATAATTGACTCTTGCCAGAATAGGAGACTGTACTAACTTTTTCGATTACTGACGACTCTTTTTGCGAGCTAAGTCTTGCTTTCATGACTTGAGGTTGCTGCCTAACCTGCGTTGACCAATGATCTTGTCTTGCATTTAGTGACTTGGTATCTTGGTCTGGTGGCTTCAGTCTAAATGAGTTGGGCCTTCATTAGTTGAGTCTGTCCATTAGACTTTTACTAGCTCGTTTATGCAGTATTGAAAATTACCCATAACAAAACTGTTGAGGGATGAACTATTAATGTAGGACCTTTAACTTAGACAATGTTCCAAGAGATTTTCATTGATCAATTCCTTCCTCCAAGTGTTCAGCACGCAAATGCCCAAAAATTTGAAAACTTGAGACAAGAAAACTTGTCTGTAAGTGAATATGATGCTTAGTTCACATGACTTTCTTCATATGCTACTCATCTGATTCCACACAAAGCCATGAAGGTAGAAAGATTTGTGTAAGGGCTTCATGATTACTATTTTGATCATGTCAAAGTTGACCCAGATATGACATATCAGCAAGTTGTGAACTAAGCCTTGCAGGTAGAATTGAGATCAAAAAAGTGTCGTGAAAGGGAAATGTCTTCCCGAGGTAAGAAAAGAGTTTGAACTAAGGGAACTAATGTGGTATCAAGTAGAAAATTAGCTCAGGCTCACAGAATACCTCCTAGTGGGTGGAGAGGAAATTTCTTTGGATCATCACATCCACAAAAATTTCATGTAAGAAGAAATATAGGAGGTGAATTTGTTTTAACTACTTCTGTTCTATTATATGGAAAGAGTATACCCTAAAATCAGGGGAATATTAAGGCTAACTCACCATTATGCAAAAATTGTAATACATATCATCATGGATTTTGTAGAAATGATCTAATCAGGGTGTTTTAGATGTCGCCATCTGGGGCATAGGGCGAGAAAGTGCCTTATGAATATGAATGCCTTAGAATATGGTGCAAATTATCAAGGTAGACTCCTGAATCAACCAATAACACCCTTTGTAGCTTTAGTGAGAGCATCAGTAGCATTTGGTACAAGTAAAGGGTGAGATAATCATGGAAGAAATCCTTATAATGCCACAACATAAGTTTACAATCTTACTAGACAAGAAGCTCAAGCATGTAACGTAGTCTCAGGTATTTTAAAAGTGCATAATTTACAAGTTCGAGTATTGTTCAATCCTGGTGATACTCATTCTTTTATTGCAAAGAAGTTTGCTGGTTTGTTAAATAAATTTGGTGAATTAATGGAAACATCATTAGTAGTAATGACTTCTGTTAGCAAATCTTTACTAGGTGATCATATATTTAGGGAGTGTGCTATGATCAAAGGGGATAAGCAAGTATCTACTAACCTAGTTGTACTAAACATGGTAGATTATGATGTAATCCTAGGTATGGATTGGCACATGTGAATTGCTTCAAAAAGAAAGTTCTATTCCATATAAACGAATCCACTCCTATGACCTTTTAAAGAGAACAAATAGCTGAGATAGCTGGATTAATCTCAGGCGTACGAGCTTGGAAACTTTTGAATAAAAGATAAGCAATTTGTTTAGCTGTGGTATGAGATCTAGATGTGGTAGCTTCAAACCTGAATAAAGTCCTAGTAATATGAGAATATCTTAATTTATTTCCTAATGAGTTACCCTGGTTACCATCGAATTGGGAAATTAAATTTACTATTAATTTGATGCCTGTCACAGAGCCTATATCCATTCCTCTATATTGAATGGCCTTTTGAATTGAAAGAACTGAAAATTCAATTATAAGAGTTTCTAGATAAAGGTTTTATTTGTTCAAGTGTGTCATCATGGGGAGCACCTATATTGTTTGTAAAAAAGAAGGATTGTTCATTAAGATTATGCATCAATTATTGCTAATTGAATAGAGTGACCATAAAAAATAAATATCCCCTTCCTCGTATCGATGACTGATAACAAAACATTTGACTAATTTATTTGTCCTCTCACTTAGTATTTTAAGGTCTAAAATGACTTATTTCCAGTTATGTTAGTGTGTATTTATGATTTGGTGCCAATTGGAATCATTTTGGAAAATTTTGCATAATTGGCCATTTTGAATAGTTTTTGTAATCTGGTCATAACTCGAGCTACACTTGTCCAATTGATGTGATTCTTATCTTGTAGGAAAGCTAAGACATGGCTCTACAACT
>JANHAO010010596.1:0-17569 GCA_026873985.1 Saraca asoca
GAAGGCTAACTTTGTAATCATCCAAGGGTGGACACTTGAAGATTAATGTGGAAATCTTGCTCCTTCATTTCACATTCAATTTGCTGGTCATTTCTCATCCCTTCCTCTTTATTTTTATTGTCATATCTGAATTGAATGGATCCATTTAATTTAGATATTAATATGGTTATTAAGATTTTGATAATCACCTTAGAAAAGGATATGAAAATCAAGCAAGGCATTAAGATCTTGATGGATTGTTTGTGACTGAGTACTGCATTGAACTTATTAATCATTTCAGGGATCCTTGTTGTGGTTAACAACAATTGAATCAATATTTAGTGATTAAGGAAGCATTAATCTCAAGTTGATCCCCTTGGCTGGTTGCTTATCTTTTTCTATTTTAATTTTTGTTTTGTTAGTTTTCTGTTAGTGTTTGCTTAGTGTAGTTTTCTGCCAACCCCTCCCCCATCTTATTTCCAACTCCTAATTGATTGATATCATCCACAAATGATTTTTGAGTTTAACCCGGTGTTACTCTATGCTACAAGTAGAGTAGTATAATCGGATTTTATAAATTTCTAATTTGATCGGTGTCGACAGCCGAAATCAGTAGGCGATAGTCAATAGCGGAAGATGATGATAAGCAATAATAAGAGAAGGAAGGAGAGAAATGGGGCCTGTTTGGAAATTTGTTCTATTTTTCCTGTTTTTAAAAATTGTTTTTGAAAACAGCTCAGAGTTTTGTTTTCAAAAATAGTTTTTAAAACAAGATTTCAGAACAAAATTTTCAAAACTGTTTTTAAAAACAATTTTACCAAACATGTTTTTTTATTTTAAAAACAGTAGACTATTTTTAAAAACAGAAAACTGTTTTAAAAATAGTTACCAAACAGGCCCATAATTTTTCTTTTTTCGTTTTTAGAGAATAATGTAATTTAATATTTTAAATTAAAAAAGGATTTTAAATGGGAAAATTCGTTAATATTAAGTAACAGTAATAAATTTTATTGCATATAAACTAAACACTCAATAAAGAAATTAATTTTTTTTATTTTATTACTTGCCCTTAAAAATTTCCAACCAATTGCTTAGTTAAAGTAATGCGTGTTAAAACATTATGTAAAATTTTCATTTAAAGTTATAATTTTGTAAAAAAATTTATATGTAACAAAATTCAAAATTATAAATTTACTATTTATATAAATTAATTTTATAATATTATCTATTCATATATTATCACGTTATTAAAAACTTTTAAAATTATTTTATTATTGATAAAATTTTTAGTCATTCTTTTTTTTTTAATCACCTATCATCTTTTTATTCATTAATAGTATAAGAAGTCTTATAGCAATAAACCTTTAAACTCATAAATTATGAACTTATAAGTTATATTAAAAATTTTAATTTTTTTTTCTTATGAAAGTTAAGACATTTAATAAAAAAAAAACAATTTTTTTTTAATTGATGACGTGGCATAGGTTCGTGTCCCAGTGTAGCCAACGGTTAAGATAAAGCAAAACAAAAACTAAGGCGAGGATGACACGGCGATAGTGGTATCGCAGACTAAGACGTGAGGGAGATCGAATTTTCGGGGGGCTCCGAAATGCAAAAGAGTTAACAGGGAAGAAGAATCGAAGTGAAACCGAAGCAGTCTGCAAGAGGAAACACACGGTGTTCAATAGTCTTCATCATCATGGTGCTGTGGGAGGTAACACTGGGAACTGCGTATTTTTTGGGTCTGAAACGAACTTATCGGCTGGGTCTCAGGCTTCAGCGCAAGGTCATCAGCCTTAAGCAGCCCAAGACCCGTCAATTTGTTCAGAGGTACTCTGTTATTATTATTGTTCATCGTCATTTTAATCAGAGTAGTACTTGTGTTCAATGTGATCATATATGATTCTGCATTGGAATGTTTCCGATCTGAAGATTCGCAAACTCTAGGTAAATGAGATTCGGATTGTTTTCGTGATTCGTATGTAATGGTTGATGGTATGTCAATCTAGATAATTTACTGCACGTTGTTTCCACCTGATCAGTACGATAGTGTGCCTCGTTCTGTCCGATTTGCATTCTGATAAGCATGTTTTCAACAAGTGCCTGCATTTATCAGCCAAGTGTCTTATGATATCCAAATTTTCAAATTTCTGCCATTACCATTGCTTGGCTCATATTTTGCAAATTATTTATGCTTATAAAGCATTGATCCTTTAGTCTTTATCTAATGGGCACTGTGCGTATCACCCATGACTTGTATCTCCTTTGTACATCCATGTGAAGGTGACGCCATGCAAATAGTTAGCTGTTTTTAATGCAGTGTTTTTTTTTCTTTTCCCTACAAGGATTCAGGTTATATAATCTCCATAAATATAAATATCTGGTTGCTCAATGGTTGTTCTAGGGTCGACATTAATTTGACTCCATGTTTGTATTAGCTGAAAAGATTATGAATTCCCTTTTATGAAGAGTCAAGTTTTTGTATCCTTCCTTCTGGCATTTATTTGTAAACAGAATTGTTTAATCAATTTAGGAAATGATAAACTGCCTAAGACCTGAGTTGTAGATTAGAAGCACAGGCACTTCAAAAAGAAAATGAAAACGAGCGAGCTATGTTCATGTTTTAACACTTGAGTTTCTGACAGCTACACATAGCGTTTTCTTTAACTGAAATCATTTAATATCAATATTTGACACTATCTAGATGCTTCTAAACATGAATTAACACATATTAGGCATATTTGTATTTACTTCTTGATACATGTTTGCCTTATTGTGTCATTGTGTTTTGAGATTTTGGTGTGTTGTGTCCTGTCTCCGTGTCTATGGTTCTTAGGTTTCAAGTAGATGGCATTTGCAAGTATGTTTTGGATAAGTTTGAAATCTCTTGTCATCTATGGAGATGGCTATCAGCTATCCTAGGTAAATGCTGCAATATTAAAATGGTTTCAACAGCACAAGTTTATAGAACATGGAAATGAGGATGTGGAAAGGAACAGAGAAAATTGTTAGGGGAGAGAGAAATAGAGATGAAAGGCTTGTGGAGGCTGTAGTGTTTATTTTATATCTAGTTGTTCTTTTCTATTTCAACTCAAGACTGAGCAAAATAGAGTGGTTGGGAAAACAAGATTTTTTCATCAATGTGCCTGGTCGTTGTAGCATGTTTTGAAAAGCGATATGATATACCCCTTTCATGGATGTTGAATAGCCTAGGTACAAACAGTCATATATTTGTTTTACATCTTGTGAAAATCTCTATGTTTTTGCCTTTTCTCTATCTAAGCCTGAATGATGTTATAATTATATTTATCATTTTTCCTTTTATTGAAATCATCTTTTTTAAATAAATATGTAAAATTTGCAGGGTATCCAGCCAGCATTATATTGGCACCTTCTGCTCTAACTATTTAAACTGCTTATCTGTTTTGTTATGAGTGATTGAAATCTGCTTTGTATTCTCTGCATTTACTGCTTCTATGTAGCTTATGGCAGTGCAACATCACAATCCTGTTTGTGCTGCGTTGCAGGCGAACACGTGCTGTATTTGATGTAGCACTCAAAGTTCACAAGAAAGTTCAAGAAAGAGACATAGAGATGGGTCGCAATATTGGAAATTATATTCTGCGTTGGCTAGATCAAATGAAACCATCGGCTGAGATTCGTAGTCCTTCCCCACCCCTGGGTTTTAATTCAAGTGCAAGCATGACAAAGCAAACAACTTGCGTTTTCAACCAGAAACCTTCTGGGTACTCCCATATGTTCAAGAGGGATTCTGACGAGCATTTCTTTAGCGCATCATCAAACATATTGCGAAAGCCCTTTCCTTCCATTGCAAAGATGATGCATCCATGGAAACCTACTGGGACTTTGATACAATACAGACACCTCAGCACCTCTGCTCCTGAAGTCTTGAGATCAAGCTACAGAGCAAATTGGTCAGAGGGCATGATTAGGAAGGACATCATGCAATGGATGCTACAAAACTAACTGCTGCCATTTTTTACCAGCATCTTGTAACAGTGTTTTATCTGATCTGGTACACTGGCAGATGTTGGATACTGATGGTTGCTGATAGACAGATTAATACTCTCATTTACTGATGAAAGTGAAGATTCTTTCATTTTATTTTCTTCTACTCCCCCCCCTTCTGGACTTCATATGGCCTGTTGAGCTTGTTTTGAAGAACTAGTTGCCCTCTGGCATTTTGCTGGGCTGAGAATAAGTTGATGTCACAGATAATGGTTCTTGCTGATTTAATCAATAATAGCTGACAGTCACCTTCTCTGGATATTTCTTTTAATTACCAGCTTCTGATGTGCAACCTGTGGTATAATTTTGATGATCCATGAACTAGATCAGCAGGACGTTGAACATGCAGGCTCAGCAGTCTCGTGTTTTAATGCAGTTTTCTTTTTATAAAAACATAGGCAGCAAGAAGGATTTCTGGCTTTCATTTCGCAGATGACAATATGTGATAATATTTGCAGCAGAGACTCTACACAGATTTCTCCAAGTTGAATATATATTCCGTATTATGATATTTGTTCTCTAGTTTATTTTTCACATATGTTTTCAAGTCCTAATTTCACATGCCTTTTGGTTTGTCCAATTTGAGGACCAGTATATGGTGAATTACTGTCTAGGGAGAGACAAGACAGATAATGATTTTCTCTAATTCTTATAGTGTTGATTTCAACATTTCTTTATAATAGGAGAAAACACAATATATGTTAATACTGTGGACGATTGATTCTTAACTTATGGACGCAGTCTTCCTATTGCTAGTTTTCTTGAAGGTCTTGGGGGAAAGACTTCGAGGGTCAAATATGTTAGCTTCAAAGGTTCAATATAATGGATCTTTGACAAATGAGTGTTATAATAGCAATATATGTCTTTGTGTTAAAGTGTTATACAAGTATTAATAGACATTTTACGCTATGGTTGATAAATATAAATGATGATGATAACACATATTCTTGTAATAATTTTTTTTATTTTACATATATGAATCATGTATATATATATATGTATCTATAAATATTATATATGACTAACTATAGATGTTGCAAAGTTTATGTATATTTTATGGGATTGTCTAAAGGAAAAAAAGTGAGCATTAAAGCAAAGTAAAAAAATCTTGTCGTGCTTAACTTAAGAATGAAAAAGGAAGGAAGTTAAGAAAGAAGAGATTTTCCAAATATTGAAGAATTGAAAAATTGAAACTTTGGAAGTTTGAAAGCATCAACAAAGCCTAAGGACTTTACTAACTATAGTTTTTCCTTTTAAGATTAAACTTTTTCGTAAAATGAAAATTTTCATGATAAAGATTTCAAACATGTTATATAAATTCTTAGTTAGTTCAAAATATTTTAAAAATAATAGCCCAAAAATCAATTTTTTTTCACAAAATAGCTTTGGTGACACTTAAAAATTAAGTGAGATATGAGTTTTGGTCACTCTTTTGATCATATATCACAAATGATTTAATTGTGAATTTGTTTCATATGAAAGTAGACTCCAATAGCTTTCCATGGACATGCCATTTGCTTAAAATGATTAAAATATGAAAAAGTTATGATCTTTTCAATTGGAGTCTAAAAATCAGTTTTTCATAATCAAGTATTTCTAACCATTGCTCATTATTTTACAATATCTCAAAAAATATTTATGATATGAGCATGAAAGCAGTATCATTTGAAAGTGGACTCAAATAGCTTTCCAACAATGAGTTGTTTGCATAAAACGGGTTTGAAACAAAGAAGTTAATACCTTTTAAAGTTGAGTCTATAATCCTATTTTCAAGAATCGATTTTGGAATCGATTCCTGATAGACAAAAAGTTAACATATTAGTTGGAATCGATTCCTAGCACTAAAATTCACAAAAATTGATTTCTCTATTTTGTTTTGAATTATAATGACTAGTTTTCATCTAATAGTGTACCCAACTACTATAAAACATTATAGGCTTCTTCTATAATTTTAGAATCATCAAATACAAAGTATAGAAAGTTTGAGCTTCATCATTTATCACTTATTATTCTTTCTTTAATCAAAATCAAGATTTGAATTCTTTTGAAATTCTTATATTCTAAGTACTTTGTTATTTTATCTACTTTTTGAGAGAGTTTTTATGAGTTATTTATCATCTAAATTCTTGTGAGTGGTAAAGGGTGATGAATCCCTTTGAATTTGTAAAAAGGGTGAGGTATTCCTTATGATTTCTTTGAGAGGCTGAAGTATCTTTTGTAAAGAGAGAATTTACTCAAGGAGGAATAAAGAGATTGTGAGGTTTCTTCAAGTTTTGGATGAAACTTGAAGGTATAATGGAGAACTAGGGCTGGAAATGAATTGAGCCAACTTGTGAACCACTTGTGATTTGACTCAAAAATTAGCTTGATGAGTTAGGTTCATGATCCAGATGAGTTGAACTTGAAAGGTTTATGTAAAGAGAAAGAAAAATAAGAGCATAGGAAAAGAATTTTCTGATTGATTAATTATAAATAAGAGTATATATATATACATACATACACTAGACGAGCCCTATCCTAATTGGGCCTTGAGCTAATTAGACTAGACTTTTTACATAAGATAACCTAAGTATGATACAATACATATTTTCATGATTTAACATTCCTCCTCAAGCTGGAGCATATAGATTATATGCACCAAGCTTGTTACATATAAATTCAATACGAGGACCGCTAAGAGATTTTGTAAGAATATCAGCTAGCTGGTCATTAGAGTTGACATGGCTAGTGACAATACAACTAGATAATACCTTCTCTCGAATAAAATGAAAGTCAATTTCTATGTGTTTGATCTTCTCATAAAAAACTGGGTTGGAGGCATTATGAAAAACAATTTGATTATCACATAATAATTTCATCTAAGAAATTTCTATAAACTTTAGCTCTTGAATCAGTTGCTTAATCCACATAAGCTCACATGTTACCAAAACCATAGTGCGATATTCTGTCTCAGCACTTGACCTGGCCATAACCTCTTGCTTCTTACTTTTCTAAGAGACAAGATTACCTTCGATAAGAACACAATATCTTAAAGTAGACCATCTATCAGAAGGGACCCAACCCAGTCAGCATCTGAACAACCAACCACTTATGTGTGACCTTTATTCTCATATAACAATCCTTGACTAGGTGACCCTTTAATATACCTTAGAATTCGAGTAACTACATCCCAATGACTATCACATGGAGATTGAAGAAATTGGCTAACAATAGAGAAATGTCTAGCCAAGTAATGGTAAGATAATTCAGTTTATCCACTAGTCTCCGATATCTCCCAAGATTAGAAAGAGGCTCCCCTTGTCCTGGAAGAAGTTTGGTATTAGGATCTATGGCAGAGTCTATTGGTCTGCAATCTAACATACCATATTTTTTAAGGATATCTCAAGCATACTTTCGCTAAGAGACAACAATACTAGAATTGGATTATGCAACCTTGATACCGAGAAAATATTTGAGCAAACCTAAATCTTTGGTTTGGAAGTGTTTGAATAAATATTTCTTCAATTGATCAATGTCATTTTAATAATTTCTAATTATAACAAAGTCATCAACATAAACAACCATATAAATACATTGTCCCTATGAATTATGCCTATAGAAAACAGGGTGATTAGATTCACATCTAACAATGCCAAATTCTTGAATAATAGTACTAAAACGTCCAAACCAAGTACGAAGGGATTGCTTTAAACCATAAAGAGAGCAATGAAGTTTATAGACCAAACTAGAACTAGACTTCCCCATATAAATTTCCTCTTGAAGTTCACCATGAAGAAATGCATTTTTTATGTCCAACTAGTATTAAGGCCAAGAATGCATGGCGGCCATAGAAATAAACAAACAAATCTTTGCAATAGGGGGAAAAAGTATCACAGTAATCTTGTCCATAGACTTAGGTATAGCCTTTGGTAATTGATCATGCCTTAAGCCAATCAACTTGACTATTAAAATATACTTTCATAATGTAAATCTAGCGATAATCGATAGATGATTTACTTGGAGGTAGAGGAACCAAATCCAAGTATCATTAACATACAGAGCAGTCATTTCTTCTACCATAGCCTGACACCACCTTGGATCTAAAAGTGCCTCTCCAGTGGTTTTAGGAACAGAAATAGTAAACAAAGAAGAGATAAAAGCATAATAGGGTGAAGACAAATAATGATAACTGAGAAAATTATAAATAAGATGAGGATTATGAATAGAATGAGTATCTTTTCTAATGGCAATGGGAAATTGGTCCTCAGGAGGTATGTCCACAGCAGGGCGAGATGCTAGAGTAGGAAGTAAGTTAGCAAGCATCTTTGGAGAATCAAAAGAAACTGGAGAGATATCAGTTTCAATATGAGCATGAGATTATGTTGATGATATACCTGTAGTGGCACAGAGGATGAAGTAGACTTAGGAACAATAGGATGAGGCTGAAAAGGAGGAGGAATATAAGGAATAGGGAGGATTTCTCTCAACAATTTTGGTTGTGGTTTGGTAGATGAAGAATAAAATGGAGATGACTTAAAGAAAGGGACATCAACTAGCAAATAATACTGTTGATTGTCTAAGGAGTAACATTTGTAACCTATTTGAATGCGAGAATAGCCAAGAAAGATACACTTGATAGACTTAGCTAATAATTTATCCTATCTAGGAGTCATGTTATGAACAAGGCAAACATAACCACAAACACGAAGAGAAACGTCATACAATAAATTATCAGGAAACAATATGGAATAAGGAATTTTATGCTAAAGAACAGAAGAGGGCATTCTATTGATCGGATAACATGCAGTAATTACAACATCACCCCAAAAATGAAAAAAAAATATTATGATGCAACAATAGGGTTCAAACAATTTCAATTAAATGTTAATTTTTATGTTCAGCAACCCTATTTTGTTGAGGTGTATATTCATAAGATGATTAATGTAAAATTTCATTAAAAGACATAAATTGATTAAATTTTGTGGAAAAATACTCAGGAGCATTGTCACTTCAAAAAATTTGAATAGTGGTATTGAATGTATTTTAACTTTTCATTAAGTATAACCAAATGCAATGTGAATGGTCATCAATGAAAGGTACAAAGTATTAAAAACCAGAGATTGATAGGAGTCAACTAGGACCCCAAACATCAAAATGAAATAAGCAAATGGGGACACAACCTGATTATTGACACACTTAGGAAATAAAGTTCTTGACTGTTTACCTAGTTGACACGACTCATAATTGAATCGTGATAAATTAAAAAGACCTGGAACCATATTCCAAAACTAGGATGAACTAGGATAGCCCAAATGATTATAAAAGAAGAGCTGGAGATTCAGTAGTAGTGCAGGCAACAGAGGAAGAGGAAATATGGTAATGTCCCTGTGATTCACATCTTACGCCAATCACCTGTCCTGTACTACGGTTTTGGAAAAGAATAGAGTTATGGTAAAAAATGATAGAATAATTCAAAGCACAAGTAAGTTTACTAATAGAAATGAGATTAATGGGACAATAAGGTAGATATAAAACAAAGTCTAAACGTATGAAGAGTAATGGTTGTGCACTACCTATAGTTGTAGCAACTTGCTTAGAGCCATTAACCAAAGTGACAGGAGGTAAAGATGTTGATGGAGTAAAATGATAAAGTAAAAAAGAATTACCAGCAATATGATCAGAAACACCAGAATTAAGGACTCAAGATATAAGAGAAGAAGACTAAGTAAGACAAGTCGTATGATTACCAGAGTGGGCTACAGATGTAACTGATGAGGATGACCACTTTGATGCTTAAGACCTGTGATAATCATCATAATTAGCCCCAGTGAAAAGAATAGAATCCTATGACTATAAGTATCCAATGGGTTGTTTAGGATGAGCATCATTAATGTGCATAACATTAGCTCGGGGAGAACGACCATACAGCTTATAGCATTTTTCTTTGGTACGACCCCATTTGTGACAATAGGCACATTTAGGATGAGTTACTTAATTCCCTCCATGGACACTTCCTTGTTCCTCCTGAGGACTCCACTGAACTTGGGATTCTAGTATAGAATTGTTAACATTAGTTAACCTAGATAGTGTAGAAACAAATGTAACCCAAAGAAGATAAGAAAATACTTCTTGTAATGTAAGAATAATTGGACTAACAAGGATCTCATCACGAATAGAAGTAATAGTACATATCATGAAATATTTATCCCACCATGCTAGATCCTTAGCAATTGTTTTACCAGCAGGTAATAAAGCATTAAATTTGGCTTTAATAAATGATATCTCACCAACAAAATCAGTGACTGGATACCCTGTTGTTGTAAATTCATCAGTTTGATGACTACAGAATATAGACGTTGAATATCATTAGTGTAAAGATTCTTGGCTTGTGCCACAGATCATAACAAGTGTCAAAATTAGTATAAATATTATAAAGAGAAGGATCTATGGATTGTCACAGTAGGGTACATAATAAAGCATCAGACTTTTCCTAAGCTTCCTTATCATTTTTCACATCTTCAAATTCAATGGTTAGATAATCTTTTAAGCCTTGACCCAAGCATTGTTTTTCAATAGCCTTTAATCAAGAAAGATAATTAGATGATGCTAATAATTTTTCTATAGCAATGGCTGGAGAAGGGGAAAAAGTTTTGGAGAAAGCCATGATTAGATTAAAGGAAGCTGCCCTACTTGATCACAAATCTAAACACAAAGGGTCTGAAAGAAGTCAAATAGATGGTGGGAATGAAATCAGAGCATTGAACTAAAGTGGGTCATCAAATGGCAGAGACACATGGCTAGAGCAGCGACAGATCAACAGGCTAGATAGTGAGAATAGATGCTTATTAGAGATGATCAAATCTGTAGTATAGATCTACTACAAATTGGAGGCACGTGAGGTTTTGTTCAGTGACAGTGCTCCAAGGGTAGGCTAGTCGAGGAAGGTCAATCATAGTTGTCCATTCAAAAGTCCAATTAGACATTGGAAGGGTGATAAAGCAATGTCGACGAAGATGGGGTCTAGTTTTTGGGAAATTTGAGGGTTTCAGGTTTTAGGAAATCTTGGGGTTTCTCAAAATTTTTTTTGAGCTAGCTCTTGATACCATATAGAGAGAGATAAGAGCATAGGAAAATTTTTTCTTATCGATTAATTATGAATAGAAGCACACACACACACACACACACACACACACACACACACACACACACACACACACACACACACACACACACACTAGACGGGCCTATCCTAACTAGGCCTTCAGCCAACTAGGTTAGACTCTTTGCATAAGATAACCTAAGTATGATGCAATACATGTTTACATAATCTAACAGTTTCCTCGTTTGTTAAATGAATTAAATTTGATTTATAATTAATTTAATTCATTTGGTTCATGAATTAACTTGATAAATTAATTATATTTATAAATATTTCTTAATAATATTTATGAAATAAATTATGATGTTAAATATAATATTCTATATTGTATAATATATTTAAATGAATTTAAATAGCATTTTTATATGATTTTAGATCAAATAAACCAAATGAATTAAGTTAATGAACCAATGATATAAGCTAGCTTGGTTCATTTTGATTCAAATTTGCTTACGTGATATTCTGGTTCATTTAATTAGAGCTACAGAGTCAAGATGAATCGTTTATGAGCTTAATTTAAGCTGAATCCAAAGAAAAATTTTTGGTCTATTTGAATACAAGTCGAGTTTCAAGCTGAGCCAAATTCATTCTAGTTGAGCTGAATTGGTTTGTAGCTCGACTTAACTCGACTCATATCCACCCCTATAGAATGGTAGCTGAGCTTGAAATGCTTAAAGAGTGGATGTATACCTAAGAGCAGATTTTTAAGGGAAAATCACTATAAATTTTAATTTTGATTCCTCTTTTCTTACTCTCTTTATATTCTAGTAATTTATATTCTGTTGATTATTTTACTCTTGTTGATATGAATTAACTAGGGTCATGAACTTTAAATTACTTAAGAAATATTGTTAAAATTGTTGGTCTATTGTTCCATGATATTAGACATTTGAAAAATATACATACTTTATTTTTGTTGATGAAAATTATTGGATATATTGAGCTTTAATGTTTACCTTGTTGCTTAGATATCGGAATACTTGAAAGAAGTGATATTTATCTATGAATGTGCTTCTTGATACATTGCTTATGTGTAGTTGAATAAGTTGTTTTGTACAAGTGCTTTGATTTGTTATACCTTATGTGCAAACATCTTATTGAACTATCCTGGATATGTTTAAATTAAAACCATCATATGATTTTCCAAAATCAAGAGTTTTTCAAAGAAAATTTTAAAAATTGGAAAAATTTTGAAAACACCCAATTCACCATCTCTTGGGTGTAGGTTGTGTTGTTTTACAATTAGTATCAAAACCATAAACTCTTATGTAAAGGATTTAACTATCTTAAGAGGATCTATGAAAACCATTTGGGGCACTTCTTTGAAGGAAAATTTTGATATTTGAAATTTTTTGATGTTTGAATATGTTAATATTGATAATTTTCCATTCTTTTATGGCTCTTATTTTAAGTTTTGGAAAGGAAAAATGGAGTGCTTTTTATAAGCACATAATTTATATTCTTTTTCAAATCAAGAAATGAATGAGATGATGATTATAAAAAGAAATTTTCTTTAAATATTAGAATTATGAAAATTTTACACGGTAGTCTAGATGAAGATCCTTATGCCAAAATTTCTAAATGCCCTAGTGCTAAAGAAACTAGGAATACTCTTTGTACCTTTTATTTTGCTAACAATAATTTTATTGATAAAAGGGTTTGTATTGAGCAAAGAGAGAAAGGAAAAAGAAAAAGTTGTTTTAAGGAAAATCTATAAGGGAATGTGCAAAAAGTGTGAAATATGTTCTGAGTCTCCTAATGAAAAATTCTAAGAGAAAGATAGAGATGATTTCAAAGAATAGCTAGTTAAGTTTCAAAAGGAAGAATCATACTCTATGGCTCAAAAAGACTTGCAAGTATATGATTCTAAATTTTACACTAGTCCTTATCATTGATCTTGATGATTACTTGCAAGCATTGATTGTAGTCTCAATAAAAACCTTCAAGAAATTTAGTTGGGATCATATGATAGAGATATATCTTTGCTTACAAAAGATGAAAAGTTTTTACTTATAATGATGCTTACCTTGTAAGCTAATTTCATCCTTATAAAGAGAAAAGAAAAAGAAGGAAGTGGCAATGAAAAATAGGGGAGAAGATAATGACATTGATTGTTTGATATCACTTGCTTCAATTAGTTTGTTTATGCTTTTTATTGATGTCAAATAAGAGAACATGATGAAAAGAAAAATATGTTGTGTACTTAATGTATTAATATTTTCTTGAGCTTATTGGATTGAATATTTACCTTTAACATGTTTTTCTTTGGTGATTTGAAATCATCAATAAAAGGAAAGACAGTTAGCCTCAAGGTTTAATATAATAATTTTTTATGATGATAAATGAGTGCTATAATAACAATGTATATCTGTGTGCTAAAGTGTTATATCTTATACAAATATTAATGACAAGCTATGCTATGGTTAATAAATATGAATGATGATGATTATGCATGTTCTTATAATAACTTTTTTTTTTATTTTACATATATGAATCATGCATATCAATATGGTTAAATATTATATTAGACTAATTATATGGTTTGCAAAGTTTATGTATATTTTATAGGATTGTCTAAATGAAAAAAATGAGCATCAGAATAAAGTAATTAAAAATCTTGTCATGTTTAAATCAAGAAGGAAAACGGAAGAAAATCAAGAAAGAACAAATGTTTTAAGTATTAAAGAATTGAAAGATTGAAGCTTTGAAAGATTGGAAGCATCAATAAAGCACAAATATTTCATTGGGTATAACTTTTTATTTTAGGATTATAATTTTTTGTAAAATATAATTTTTCATGATAAAAAGCTCAAACATGTTTTACAAATTCTTAGTTAGCTCAAAATGTTTTAAAAAGAATAACCTAAAATCATGTTTTCACAAGATAGTCTTGGTGATACTTCATAAACAAATGAGCTAAAATCAGTTTTCCATTGCGAAATTCTTCTATTTTAGGTCCTTTATTATTTCATCTACTTTTTGAAAAAAAATTTGTGAGTTATTTATCATCTTAATATTTTTTATGAATGGTAAAGGATGAGGAATCCCTTTAGATTTGTGAAAAGGGTGATGTATTCCTTTGATAAACACTTCAATGGTGAGGTATCCCTTAGGATTTCTTTGAGAGGGCGAGTCATCCCTTGTAAAGAGAGAATTTGCTCAATGAGGAGCAAAGAGATTGTAATGCTTCTTCAATTTTTGGTTGAAACTTGAAAGGACAGTGAAGAAGTTACCCAAGCTTAAAAAACTTGAAGAATGGATGTATATCTTAGAACAGATCTTTAGGAAGAAACTACTATAAATCTTAAATTTGATCCCTCTTTCCTTATTCTCTTTATATTCTAGTAATTTATATTATATTCATTATCTTGCTCTTGTTGATATTGATTAACTAAGGTTATGAACTTTAAGTTGCTTAAGAAATATTGTTAAAATTATTAATCTACAGGTTCCATGATCCTGAACATTTGAAAAATAAACATGCTCTATTTTATTGATGAAAATTATTGAATATATTAAACTTCAATGTTTATCTTGTTGCTTAGATATTGAAATATTTGAAAGAAATGATATTTATCCATGAATGTACTTCTTGATGCATTGCCTAGTTGAATGAGTTACTTTATGCAAGTGATTTGATTTGTTATATATCTTGTATGCAAACATCTTCATTGAACTATCTTAGATGTGTTTGAATTAAAACCATCATATGACTTTCCAAAATTAAGAGCTTTTCAAAGAGAATTGCAAAAATTTTAAAAACACCAAATTCACCTTATTTTAGGTGTAGATTGCCTTGTCCTATAGAATCATTTAAAATGTCAAAGCTTGGACTAGGCACTTGTAGACAATAAAATTAGATTCAAAATGATCTCTTATACCTAGACTTGTTTATGGATCTAGTGGCCTGATGGGCAAATTAGACTTTGCCTATTAATGAAAAACCTTAACCTAACCTTCAAGTTTTTAAACCCATTTCTCAAATTCAGGTTAGGTTTTAGATTAGATTAATACTGAGTTGTATTAAGGCTAGACCTGGATTTGGAAAGAGAAAAAAAGACTTAGTCCTTTCATTCTCTCTTTTATTTTTTGCATCTAATAATTCTAATTTTTTACTATAATTTCCAATTCATTCTTTTCATTTTGTGCTATCTACAGCAGAGGGAACCACCACTAGAAGTAGTCGTAGCCTTTGTTCACTGCGCATAAGTTGTTTCCTTTTTTTTTTCTCTTCTTTATTGTTTGTAGTTATACCATAACCTTATTGGATTTTCTGCAATCACCTTTTAAGTGAGCTGAAGTCATCCTATATTTTGGTTGGTTGTACCAACAATATATGAATTATTGTTACTCATTTTCAAAGTCAAAAGAACAATATACAACTGAGCAAACTTTGGCTTGATGGTAAAAAGTATTTCTCCCTAAAATCTAATTTTAATTTCAATTTTGTCCCTTATATTTTAATTAATTCAATTTTATTCCTTAACTATCAAACTTATACAATATTTATCGAAAATTTGTCTAGCAATAGCAAAGTGACTATAAGTTTATGATAAACAACATACACTCTCTCTTTCTCTCAACAAATGCAATCAAAGTAAAGTCCTTGTTTCCATGAATTTTTTTTTTAAAATGATGCTTTGAACAAAAGATATAGGTTGTGAATTGATTGAGGAATGATAAGCTCTCCTTTATTATCAAAATGCATAGGTTTAGGGAGGAGAAAAATAAAAGAAAAAAGCTTGATAAACAAACAACATTGTCTTTTGATGCCATTTGTATTCTATTCTAGTCCTTAAAAAGAGGATGCTACCAAGTTTAGGTGTCAACCTCTCATAAAAGTTAGTCATATCATCAATGCATAATATGAAGACACATGTTCTTCTTAATATTGCACCATGGATTGGCATATGGCTCATTTGATATTTCACAATAATGGGTAGGGTACATCAACTAGGGTAAGCACTCATAATAAGGAGAGAACTGATTGTTGGTGATTAAAAAAAAGTATTTATAAATTTCTAGTGATTAAAAGGAAAAGAATTATTGTCTTTGTTTTATAATTGTTAGATTATAAAAACCTGATCCAATCTCCACTATTCATTTACAATGTGTCTCTCCATATCCTTCGCTTTTGTAATGTTGCCTTTAGATTTCACATCCAAGTTAATTGGTTTCGTAAAGATTGCATGGGAGCTTCTATTTTCTTAACCATTTGCATGTGACTGCAATTACTCTATCTTCAGTAGTGTGTTGTTGTTGACTGATTTTAAGAGGTGAATATTCTTTGGATGGATGAGGTTGGTGAAGAGGATTGCATGCGTAATTGATGATCACAATTTTGATTGTAGATGTTGAAAGGTTTCCAATCCCGAAGTATTGTCCGCTTTAGTGCCAGTCCCTCGTCCAACGAGGCTTCCTCACCTCACGGTTTTGTCCTTGAAAAGGTACCTCAGGTAAAAGGGGCGAACCCCCCCTTAAATGGCCTTCCCCGGATCCTGACTTAGCCGATATGGGATGCTGGGATGTAACTCCTTACATCCCCCCCGACCCATCAGACCAGAGGCTAGTCTGGCTCTGATACCATGAAAGGTTTCCAACCCCGAAGTATTGTCCACTTTGGTGCCAATCCCTCGTCCAACGAGGCTTCCTCACCTCACGGTTTTGTCCTTGAAAAGGTGCCTCGGGTAGAAGGGGCGAACCCCCCTTAAATAGCCTTCCTCGGATCCTGACTTAGCCAATGTGGGATGCTTGGGCGTAACTCCTTACAGATGTGATGTTGGAGCTTTATAAATAGGAGAGAATAGTAGTGAGTGTCAGCCATTTTTGTATCTTTCTCTTATTTCTCATATTTCTCCTATATCTCAAAATTGTTAATTCTGACTAATGTTTTGTTTATTCAATGGTAATTGTACGTGCATTGTTCCTGATTTTGTATTTCTAAGCTCTATTTATCTATGTAATTTGCTGACCATGTGCTCTAATCATTGTATTCAAGCAAGATAGAGCAACCTGGTGACCCTAAGCGAAGTTAGGGTTTCCTTACATTCCGTGAATCTTATGTTAAAGGTGAGGGTTAAATGCTTGTGGTTTGTGGCATGTTCTTAGGTATTATAAGCCCCATGAGCTGACTGATTGGGTGTCGAATCCAATCAACATTAGAAATTTATAAATCGAGCTACCTAAACTACTTGTAGTATAGGTAACACCGGGTCAAGCCCTTGGATCATTTTAGATGATACCAATCAGATTAGGAGATAGAAATGAGGGGGGTTGGCAGTAACTATCCTAACAACTAACTACAATGCAGAAACAAAAATAATAGTAAACAAACAACCAGCCCAAGGGAATCAACTAAACTTGAGATTGATGCTTTCTTGATCACTAAATATTCATCCAATTGTTAATCATATTTTCTGGCCT
>JANHAO010010597.1:0-17559 GCA_026873985.1 Saraca asoca
AGTAAACCAACCAGCCCAAGGGAATCAACTAAGCTTGAGATTAATGTATCCTTGATCACTAAATATTCATCCAATTGTTAATCATTTTTTTTGACCTTAAATCATAGCAAGAAGCCTTGAAATGATTAATGAGTCTTATGCAGAACTCAGCTAGCAAATAATCCATCAAAGGCTCAATGCATTATTTAGTTTCTGCCATTCTCTTCTAAAGTGATTATTAAGTAATAACCATATTAACATCTAAATTAAATGAAGTCATTCAATTCAGAAGTCCATTAAAATAGAGAGGAAAGGAGAAGAAATGACAAACAATTGAATTGCAAGTTGAAAATAGGATCTCTACATTAATCTTCAAGAAGCACAAAAGCTTGATCTTTGCCCTCTAAAAACTCCTCCCTCTCTAACCCCTAAAAACTTCACTAAAAGGATTCAACTAAAAGGTCTTTGCCTAGGAAAAGAAAAGCTAGCTGCTAGATGGTGGAGTAAGCAATCATGATGGCTTGTGTAGTCTAGTTGCTTGTTGCCACTCCCTTTGCATGAACTGCCCATTGCAGATTGCATTCTCTAGTTTTTCACTAATTTAATGATATCCAACTGGTTAAGTGTGAGCTGGTACAAGGGATGGTCCATTGGGCACAAGTTGCATGGCAAATGGGGCCTTATAATTCCAATTCTATAGTGGCCCACTCATCAGCATTCTATCTCTAAATTATAACTCCAATTACATGCCCGAAATGATGGATTCAGGCCAGGAAGTCTACATAAGAGTTATAGAATTTGTCTTAGCTTCCATTTGGGCTTAGTTTGACCTCATTTGGACTTGTATAGGTCCAGTTATGGCCTAATGAATGCTCAGAGGTCTGGCTACTCGAGACAGGCTGAGGTAGCATTCTAGCTTTGAATTTAACTCCAATTTCATATGGACAATTGTGAGATTCAGCCTTAGAGGACTTCATGAAGGTTGTAGAGATATGTCCTAGATTTCTTACTAGATAAGAATCACATTAATTGGACAACTGTAGCTCAAGTTATAGCCAAAATATAGAAACTATTCAACAAAGCCAAATAATGCAAAATTTTCCATAATGATTCCAATTGATACCACACTATAAATATGTAATAACATAGCTGAGATCAATAAGTTTGAACCTTAAAAAGCTTAGTGAGAGGATAATTAAATGAGTAAAATATTTTGTTATCATGGCCTGATCATTTTTCTTTTCTTTTCCCTTCATGTAGATGTCTCAGCCCCATAAACGCTACTGCCACCTAATAAACAGTGATGACACCGAGTCCAAGGAGAGTGAGGATACAATTTGTGTTGCTGCAAGTGTGACCTCCCAGAGTGGTGAGGCCAGTAGAAGATTCGTAGCTCATTCCTATCCAGGGGATCTAAAGCTGATTCTCCTTTCAAACACTTTCCTTCGACCGTTAAATCCAAAGAAATGGGAGGAATCGAAAAGGCATATTTTTTTCTAAAAGGTAGTCGTGTGATGGTGCCGACTCACGAGGACCACATGGCTCATCCCCCAAAGGGGTTTATAGCCATCAATGTTCACCATCATGTGTGGGTTTCAGGTTTCTAGTTCTCCACTATGTGATTGACTTCTTGAATAAGCTGGGGCTCGCTCCGGCCCAATTAACTCTGAACATGTATTCTACTTTGACCTCCCTCACATTGGTCTATCTATATAATGGCCTTCGTCCCCCCAGTGCGAGAGCTCTTTATTTCCTTTATAGTAGCAAAACCACTGGGCAGTAAGAAGGGTATTACTGCCTTTCACCTCGTCCTAACAAAAATAAGAGGATGTTATCCTGTGGGGATGCTAGAGGGAAATCCAATGTGGGTCTTTATATGACCTATTGGTTCTATGTTTCATGCTCGTCCTTAATTCATCTTCAGAATTTTTCATTTGTTTGAAATTTAGGTGAGCGAGCTATAAGGATACTGGGCTTTATGCTTCTTTCTTTAGATTTTAGTTTTGATTTTTCACTATGCTTCTTGTAGAAAGAGCTTAACAGGAGAAGCTAGAGTTGAGTATGGAGGAGATTGAGGTTTTGGACAACTTTTCTATTTACGACAACCTCTGAAATGATTCTAAATTCGATGAAGAACTTTTGCAAGCTCACGGACTTGCCTTTCCTTTTAGTGCTGAAGTCATCGATTGTTTGCAAGATATAGGGGTTAGCGGAACAAAGGAAGTCGCACCTGCTAGTTTCAATGATCAGGTCGAAATGGGGAGAGTGAATTTAATCAAACCCCCTCCAAGGTCGAGGCAAATTGTTGCTCCTATTTCAGCTCACACAGATCGTCTTTCTTCCTCCACTACTATTCCAACTCTAGCTTGTTGTGGTCAATCTTCTACTTCTGTGGCCGCTCTGACACTGGCTTAGGTTAGTTTACCTTCTTTCTTTATAGTCTCTCTAGTTTCAGCTCAAGTTAGTGGTCTACTCCCCCCGGTGATGATGGAAGAGATCTTACTTCCCCTGACCCCTATTTTGCAATTTGAGCTTGTTAAAACTGAGAGAGTGGCAGTGAGGTCTCCAGGCCATAGAGAGGAGATCTCAACTGAGCCTCTTTCAAAAAGACAGAGGGTTGACAAAGCAAAGGAAATTGCCACTGGCTGAACGACGGGACCCGAAGGCTCTCTAGAAGGTCTGATTGGAGAACTGGGACCTAGGACCTCGACTCTCTTTAACATCATCAACAAGAATGTGGGCCAAATCTTAGGGACAAATGTGGTCTCCCTAGAAGATGACAAATTTTGGGGCAGTGTCCTATCTAAGATCCTAGCCAGTCACTACTTGATGGTAAGTGTCGTTCCCTCTTATTCTTTCTTAGTCCTTTTATTATATTTTGACCTCTTACCATTCTTCTTTAGGGGGCATTGGAGGCTATCAAGTAGAGGAATAAATGCTTGGCCTGGAAGGAGGAGAGAAGTCAGCTCGAGGCTAACCTGGCATTAGTAACTAATGAAGTGATAGAGTTATAGAAGAAGTTAGAGAATGCTGAAGCTCAGCTGCTAGGAGCCAATACCGCAATAAGGAGGGCTAAAGAGTCCTTCACTCATGAGGTAGCTAACTTTGCTTCAAGGCTGCATAGGGCTCATGATAAGCTCCAATAGAGGAAAGAAGACATAGCTATCCTGACATGGGGGGTCGAGAGTTTCCAAAAACAACTTAAGGCTGCTTAAGGAAGGATAACTCATGTTGCAAAAAGGGTGCAGAAGGTTAAGAAGGCAGCCAAGTGAGTTAAAGAGGCTACTAAATAGGATAAGGAGAGGGCCATTCGTGTTAAGCCAAGACTCCTAAGGTGAAGGAAGAAGCTTCTATTATGGTAGATCAAACTTGCAAAGCAGCCATTTCTCATACCACTGATAGCTTCATGTATATCCTGTAGTTGAAGCATCTGGATCTTGACTTCTCCTTTTTTGGAGGAGAGGTTGAGGCTATCATTCAAGGCTTCACCAAAGGCATGGAGATGACCTTTGCTCCTAATGCTGAGACTACTGGAGATCTTCATGGTGAAGGGGTGGAGTAGGTCAAAGTCAATTTGCTGACACAGGAGGCAATGGAAGAAGGGCTCGACAGACAAGTAACGGAGAATTTGCCTATAGCTGGCTCAAGCCCCCTAGCTCCTCAAGATCCTCCTAGCTCTAAGGCTCCATCTCTTATAGCCCCTTGATAGTTCTATTTTCTGTTTTAGCATTTTGAGGCTTGTAATTAAGATGTTCTCGTATTAGGACTCAATCTGTCGAAACCCTTACCCCTTTCTTTATTATTTGGTTAGTTAGTTCCAATAACGTATTGCATAAATCTAAACAAATTATGTCAGTCCACCAAGGATGAGGCCTGGATACCTTTATTTCATGAAGTGCCTGACCAGGCTATCTTGGTAGAGCGTAGTCTTTTCTTTACCAAGAAAAAAGTGAATGTTGCCGCAAAGATGTCGAGGAGCATATTGAACAGAGGAGAAATTTCTTTGATCCTTATTCAATTCGATATTTTCAAAAAATATTACAAGTTAACAAATCTGATTTTGCTTTTATTGATGGTATGGCTAGAGATGTTCGACATTCCAAGCTTGGGGGAATTCAATTCCCTCGACATTTGTGAGACAATATGCACTAGCCTTTAGCTTTTCTTTCACAGCATGTAGACTTTCCTAATTGGGTTCCAACATTTCTTCATTGGGGTTTCATCTACCCAACATAGAAAGTCATAGTACAAGGTTGCCTACTTTGAAGCTTCGAGCTCGAACTTTCCAATTGAAGTGCCTTGCGACTCGTTGTTGATAGGTCACAACCCTAAGGCATGCTTTATCCCTTTTTTCTTCAATAAGATTGAGGCTTGTGGTGAGTACTTAGTTATTCTCTGCTAGGTTGAAGGTAGCCCTTTAGTGTGAAGTCACTTTGAACTCCATAGGTACCATTGCCTTAACTCCATAGACCATTAAGAAAGGGGTTTCTCCCATGGTGTTGCAAGCTATAATGCAATAAGCCCATAACACCATTGGTAATTCATCTACCTATGCCCCCTTTTTGGCTTCTAACTTCTTCTTTAGGATTTGTTTGATGATCTTATTTATAGCCTCAACCTGTCTATTGGTTTGAGGATGATCTACCGATGAGATACTCTTCAAAATTCTAAGGTTATCACAAAACTCAAAAAGCTACTCGCTCATGAACTGAGTCCTGTTATTGGACACTATTTGTTGGGGGACACCAAACTGGAAAATGTTATTATTCTAAACAAATTTCTCAATTTGGGAGGAGGAAATTTGGGCCAACTACTTTACTTTTGCCCATTTAGTAAAATAATCCATAGCCACGATGGCATATTTACAGTTTCCACGACCTGTGGGAAGAGGTTCGATGAGGTGTATGCCCCATATCATGAAGGGTCATAGGCTGATCATTTGGCAAAGGCAGGCTGAAGGAGCTCGAGGTATTTTGGTGAATCTTTAACATTTGTCACATCTCCTAATGAGGTGGATCATGTCCTGTTTCATGGTTGGCCAAAAGAAACCTTGCCGAAGGGCTTTTTGAGCCAATGACAGCCCCAGTGTGGTACCCGCAGCGTTTGATGTGAATTTCTTTCAAGACAATATCACAAAGGGGAACGTCAATGCACCTGAGAAGTGCAGCCAAGAAGCCCTTCTTATAAAGCTCATCATCGAGGATGCAGTATCTAGTAGCTCGAAACTGTATGCAGCATGCCTCTAACTTGACTTTCGAGAGTTCACCATTCTGCAAGTACTTTAAGATAGGATTCATCCACTAGTCATGTGTCGCGGTGATCATCATCATGACTTCTTTCTACTCAATGCTGGGAGATGCAACAACTTCCACAGGTATCACAACCAAGAATTCTATGTCCCTTATTGCAGCTAAGTAAGCTAACGCATCTGCATGCGCATTTGATGCTCGGGGGACTTGGTTGACTTCATGCCTCTGAAATGCCTAAAGTAGCACCTGGGCCTTTTGTAGGTAAGTGGTCATTTTTAGTCCTTTCGCCTGATATTCCCCTTTTATGTGACGAATGACTAATTGGGAGTTGTTAAAAACCTTCACATTTTTGGCCCGTATCTCTTTTGTGAAGTGAAGTCCAGCGAGGAGTGCCACATACTCTACTTCATTATTGGTTGCTCAAAATTTAAGCCTTAGGGTATAGGTAATCTTGTGCCCTTCCAAACTGATTAACAAGATTCATGCTCCTGCCTTCTACTTACATGAGGATCTATCGGTATAGAGCTCCCATCATGGTCCTTCCGAGGTTTCTGCCTCTTCCCCTACAGGTCCAGTGAATTCCGCTATGAGGTCAGCCAGGGCTTGTCTTTTAATCATTGACCTCTATCTATAGTGAATGTCGAATTAGGTAAGCTCAGTTGCCCATTTAAGCAATCAGCCCAAAGCATATACCTTTTGAAGGGTCTGCCTCAAAGGGTACCGAGAAGATACTTCAATGGTATGGGCCTAGAAGTAAGGCTGCAGTTTCTGAGATGCGATAACAAGATAGTAAATAAGCTTTTCCATGAGAGTGTAATTTTCTTTGGCATTCAACAGCCTTTTCCTCACATAGTAGATTAAGAGTTGTACTCTATCCTCCTCCTAGACAAGGGCCGCACAAATGGCCTGCTAAGACACTCCCAAATAAAGGATCAATTTCATGCCTTCATGTGGTTTGGATAACAGAGGGGCTCGGCCCATGTATTCTTTCAAATGTGTAAGGGTGGCTTCACATTCCTCGGTCCATTCGAAATGCTTAGCTCTTCTCAGGATGTCAAAGAACAGTAAGCATTTGTCCATTACTTTTGAGATAGAACTACTAAGAGCTACAACCTGACTGGTTAGGCTTTGGATGTCTTTAATCCCGCTTGGCAATCTTATATCAATGAGTGCTTTGATTTTCTTAGGCTTTGTTTCTATCCCCCTGTCGTTGACCATGAACTTGAGGAACTTCCTAGAGGCTACCCCAAATGCACATTTGAATAAGTTCAACTTCATTCAAAATGTTCTCAGGATCCAAAACATTTCGTCCAAATCCTTTACGTGATCTAGGACCCATCTGGACTTTACAAGCATGTCGTCTACATAGACTTCCATGGTCTTCTCAATTTAATCTTTAAACATCGTGTTCACCAACTGTTGATTGGTTACTCATGCATTTTTTAGCCCAAAAGGCATCACCCTATAGTAGTACAGCCCTTGATCTGTAATGAAGGAGGTATGCTCCTCGTCTTGTGGATCCATGGGTATTTGATTATACCCAAAGTACACATCCATGAAATTGAGGCATTGGTGCCCGACTGTTGCATCAACAAGTTCGTCAATCCTCAACAACGGGAAGCTACCCTTTGGATAGGCTCTGTTGAGGTCCGTGAAGTCAATACATGTCCTCCATTTTCTGTTCTTCTTCTGAACCAAGATAGGGTTAGCTACCCAAGCTGGGTAATGAGCCTCCTGGATGAATTTGTCTGCTAGTAGCCTATCTATTTCTTCCTTTAGGGCATAAGACTGCTCTACTGTTAAAGGTTTTCTCTTCTGTCTAACTGGCTGGTGGTGAGGGTCGATATTCAACTTATGCGACATTACCTTGATGACAATTCCCACCATGTCCTCGTGGCTCCAAGCAAAGACATCCAAATTCGCTCAAAGGAAATTAATCAGTTGGGCCTTTACTTTATAGGGCAAGCTTTTCCTGAGCTTGAGGTATTTCTTGTCATCTGCTCCTTAAACTCTGACCTCTTCGAGTTCTTCTATTGGCCCGATCTCTTTTTTTCACTTCTAGGTCATGTGAATCAAGATCATGGTCAACTTTGTTCAATCTTAGGTCTTAGGGTTCTTTATTGGAGACTACGTCTAACCTTTTGCCTTTCTCCCTGAGTTTAACAGCGTCCTTATAACATCGTCAGGTCATGAACTGCTCACCCTATACATACCTAACCCTTTTCAAGGTTAGAAATTGGATTGTTAATGCCCTGGTAGACATGACCAAGTCTAAGTCATTCAACACTAGTCACCATAGGACTATGTTGTAAGCCAAGGGGCAGTCCATAACCAAGAAGTCGACCAGAACAGTGGATTAGTGATCCTTGTCTCCAAAGTGATGGGAAGTCTGACTCTTCGACAGGGAACATTGCATTGCCAGTGAAATTGAAAAGAGGTTCGAGTGAGGATTCGAGATCATTCCAAGTCAACTCCATCTATTTAAAGCATTTCTTATACATAACGTTGACTGAACTATCGGTATCCAACATGATTCTCTGTACCTCAACATTGCCAATCTTGGCTCCAATGATGATAGCGTCGTTGAAAGGGGACTGGATTCCTTATGTGTCATCATCCATAAAGGTAATGCATTCAAAAATTATCTTAGCTTTCTTTGTAGGTCTGTTGAGCTCATAACCTACAGACAAGACACAGCTCACGTTCCACACATACCGTTCCTATGAAGCTCGTGAGGCCCCCGCGATATGTGGTCCCCCATGGATTGTGTAAATGGTTCCAACCACTGCCATCTGCTCCTGGCCAGAGCACTGGGAAGGCTGCTTGCTTTGTTGTAGAGGTTTTCATTCCATTGGTCATACTACATAGTCCTTCAAATGACCTCTCCTAATGAGGTCCTCAATCACATCTTTGAGCGACTTACATTCTGAGGTGGTGTGCTCAATGTTGTTATGGTAGGCGTAAAACCTATTAGGTCCCTATGCTTCGATGGGGTCAACAACGGCCTAGGCCACCCAAAGTTCTCCCTATGCTTCTTTGTCATGTATATTCTCTCTAGGGTATCAGACAGGATACTATAATTGTCATAGTGACCTTGGGGTTTGGGTCCCTCAGTCCTGGCTTTCTTCATGGGTTGGAAGCCCACCTCATCGATCTGACTGATCCTATTTTTGCCATGGCTATTTCTTTTGTCAGTCTAACTGGAAATTGAGTATTAGGCTCCGCTTTGTCCTCCAACCTTTTTCAAACCAAAAGTCTCCTCCCATCGAATTTCTTTTGCAGCTCGCTCATAGAGCCCCCTGAGATTGCTGTTAGAATGCTGTCATTGGAGGGACTTTTTACATTTATAACTTCACATCAAAATCTTGCGATGTAGTCTTTTAATGATTCATCCTTTCTTTGGAAAATTGTCACCAAGTGGTAGGAGGGTGCAAGCTGCTTCTTCAGGGCTCCATATTAGTCGATAAATCTATCCTAGCATTCCCCCTAACTGTTGATGCTACAGGCTAGAAGACTTTTAAACCAGGCTCGCAACACATCCCCAAGAGTGACTGGGAAGACTCGACATTTAACTAGGGAATTATTGGTCTAGAGGTCCATCTAGATGTTGAAGGCATCTAGATGATCATACAGGTCACTTTTCCCATCATATGACAGGAAGGCCAAGATCTTAAAGCAATGGGGAAAAGGTTCCATTTCAATTTCCTTGGAAAGTAGGGTCCTTCGTTCGTAATGACTCGACCTATCCTACATTGAGGGACATTTTTCTAACCTTTGCACCCTCTGCATTAATTCCTTGATCATGTGATCCTGAACTTCGGATCACTGGTTCTTGTCATTATCCTAGCCCACTCTCGAACCTTTCATCTGGTGTGAACTCTTGACTCACTAGTTTCTACCATTCTCATAAGCTCATCATCCTTCCATTTCAGGTCGCGAACTGAAGGAGTGACCCGAATTGGCCCCTCAGGCTCCTTCCCTGATTGATTTTTTCTTTTGCACTGATGTCTCCACTTGCGGCTGTTGAACCACTTCCATGATTAGAGCGACTCTGTCTTGTTCTTACACCTTTTGTGTATGTACTTTAGCCAATGCCTCGATTGCAATAGCAAGCCTCTTTATTGAACTTTCGAGTGCCTTTTGATGCTGGCGCAGGGCCTGCACACCATCTACTTTAGGGAGGGCAGAGCAAATTCTCGCCAGGACTAGGTTGTCTTTTCTAAGAATGTTTCATTCCTGTTCTCCGTGGCCACCTACTTGGTTAGCGATGACACTCGAGTTCCTAGTTACTCTTCCTCTTGGCATTGCGGATGATGAACAAATGAATAAGAAAGTAGATAGGTCCCACCGAGTGTGCCAAAATGTTAACAGTCAATTTTAATAATCGATCAACTAGGGATTCTGAGAACCAAACTACTGCTAAAGAAATGAAAACAAAAATGCTATGAAGCAAGGAAGAAATTAGTAGAAGTAGAAAGGGAAACAAATGGGGTTTTTATCATGATTTGGCTAAAGTCTGGTTGACCCCTACGTCCATGGTGTTTTTATTAGCTTTTTGTTTTCAATTGCATTTGCAAGAATACATACATCAATGGCTATTTCAGTAGAGTTTCTACCTATCTCTCTTCTTTTTTTTTCTCTTTTGTTATGGCTCCCCCTCTTATTTTTTTATAAAGGCCGAGAGGGATATAGGCCATAATTTATCATTGTTAAACTATGATTACATCTGTTCTTAAGCATTAAATGTTAGACGCCAGGTAATAAATGTAGAACAAATCATTGTCGGACTTTGGAGGCTGAGTTGTGGGTTAGTAGAGTACTCAGACAGTGTTTCTTAGATGTAGGCTGTTTCTTATGACACTGTGGAGAGCTCGTTGCTTCTTTGGTTGGTTGAAGTTTGTAAGCTCGCATTGCATAATTTGAGGCATAGTTCCAGCGATCTCATTCTAGGTTTGATCTTGCATCTTTTTGGTTTTGATTCTTCAGGCATTCACTAATCCATTCGTTCTACCCAGAAAATGCCCATAACAATGCTAAAATAAATTACTTAAAATATTCTAAAATTTTCTTATCTAAACTAAAATATTTTGAGCTTACTCTTTGTTCTTTGTCAAAAATCTACAACATTCTTTCACTTAAATGGAATGCTTTGGCTTGCATGTATGCTATACTATTTTTCAAAATATTGTTTGAATGTTTATCATACCAATTGTCTCTACAAAAGCCAATGCATATTATTGCTTGCAATTTTGATGCTAAAAGCTTGTAAAAAGTCTATATGATTCTGATCCAACCAATTGCTCTTTACCATTTGCCACGTCAAGCTAAGCTGGAAGATCATATTTAACATGTGGATAATTTGAAAAAGCAAGCAAGCTAAACTATCTTACTATCTAGTGATATTAACAACTCTAGAAATTAAAAATTAAAAATTAACAAGATAAAAGTTTTGAACCTAATAGAGACCTCTCTACTAAAAATTAAAAATTCAAATGAAATAGTATTCAACATGAGCTAGCCAAATGTACTTTAATGATAACAACTCATCAGAAATTCAAAATTCAATTGAAGAAACAAGCTACTCAAAGTTCAATGCATTTCATTAAATGTGACAAGTCCCTGGACATTCTAAAGGAGCAAGCAATATTCTTGGGACCCAAGATGCTCTTTGGTGCCTAGCTCATCTATAAAATGGGATGTGGACTTCACTTCAAATCACACAAGCAAATCTTCTTCCCTCACTAAGAAGGCTTTTCTCTCTAGATCTAAATTCTCTTACTAAGCTTTTCACTTACAAATCTACACTTTGAGACTGTGAGAAATAATATAGTCTCTTTGAGGCAAATCTTGTTTTATTCTTGAGTTTTGTAAAAGATTCACTAGCTAGGGGTTGAGTGTGAGTGATACATTTGTAGAAACTTTGTAGCTAGGAATTTTGCCTAGTACGGCTAAAAAAATCTCAAGTTGAGAGATCAGATTGCTTAGTCCTTGAATGGTCAAGAGGGAAAGGTTGTAAGGACATTAAAAGGAAAAAGTGCTAGCGGATAATTCTTAAGGTTGGCTTTGACCTTGAGAAAGAGGAGTAGACCCAAAAAGGAGGTTTTATCTTTGAACCATCGAACCTTTATACATCAGTGCTATTATTTTCTTCCACTACTTTTTTATTTTTATGCAATTTGATTTGCTTATCTCATTTTGCTATTTACTTGATACTTCGTACAAATTATTTACTTGTCTTTTTTAGGGGGGAATTTGCTCAACTAGCAATTTTCTATGATCTTTTAGTTTTGGGCTTAATGTAGATTTTTTTTCATTTGGGCTTCAAGTGGCTAAATCTTCATGCAATTTCTTTTCCACCAAGAAGGAGAAATAAGAGAACTTCTTGTATACTTTAGTTATAACATATGTCCTTACTCCATCCAATAAATGAAGACCAATTGTCAATTTTTCAGTCATTGACATCTTTGAACAATCATATTTTTAATGCATATGGATCCTACAAAATTGGCAAATGAACAATAAAGTTGACAATGACTCTTCATTTATTGGATAGGAGTAAAGATACATGTTATAATTAGAGCATATAAGAAATTCTTGGAGAAATAGAGCCTCTAAATTAATTGCCCTATTTTTCTTTGGGGTTATGGTGCCTATATTAAGCAATGGTAAATTGGTGAGCTTCGACATAATGTCACATAGTAAGGTTACACATTATTCTTACACATGTGAGCAAAATGTTATATCAGCATTAAATACCTCATTTACAAGTGCAAGGGTTTACTATGTAAAAGGAGTTCTTCTCTAAATGTATTCTTTTAAACCTTAATGTTATGTTTGAGAGTTAAGAGGAAAAGGAAAAGGAAGACAACAAGAGAAAAATAAAATGCAAGAAAAGAGATTAGAAATGATGGTTAAGAGATGACTTTTCTTACCTTGTTTTCTTTTTAAAAACCCTCCTAAGACTCTCAAATTAGAGGAAGATAAAAAGGTGAATATTGGAGGATTTTAGAGAATTAATTATAAATCCCTTTTCTCTTCTCCTCCTCCTTGATCAAAACTATTAAATAAGGAAAAGATGATGACATATCCTCCCATTTCCTCTCCTTCTCATTATTTTTTTTCACTTAACTTTGATGGAGGGATTGATGAAGCTTGTCCTCATATTGAAAATCAATGGAGGGCAAAGAAGCTTATTTTTTGAATTAAAGTTTAAATACTTGACTTTGATAGAGAGTTTTTAAGAAATTGATTCTCAAATTGAAGGTTAAATACTTAATCTTGATAGAGAGCTTTGAAAAAGCTTGTTTTTGGATCAAAGATTAAGTACTTGACTTTGACGCAAGGTTTTGAATAAGCCTGTTTTCAAATCAAAGGTTGAATCTCACAATACCACCACATTTGTAAAGATTTGTTAACTTGAACTTAATTGAAGTTTTTAACTCGAAACATGCTTTCTTGGTTGAAATTGTAAACTTCAGATGTAAAGATGTTAGCTAAAAATGATTCACAAGCATTTCATAACTTATTGCATGTTATCATATTTGTTGATTGAGGCTTTGATGAAGCTTGTTCCTACTACCAAAACAAAAAAATAACTCATCATTTTCGATGGAAATTTTTGTCAAAAATTAAAATGTCCTATAAAAAATGGTGGTTGATTAAATCATTGTTGAAATTTTTTTCTATTGGAAAATATAATTTGACTGATTCTAAAGGGATGATTTTTCATTAAAAAAATTTCCCTTTTTTATCCATCAAAAATTTGTCAGCAATCCATTAAAAAATTTGTCTAAAATTCTATTAGAAATTGCATTGTAAAAATTATAAAAAATTCATCAAAATAAATAAAAATTTTCTTTAAAAAGTAATTTTTAAAATTTTAATTAATAAAATTTATTAAAATTTTCCTTTTAATTTTTATTAAAATAATTATTTAAAAAATTTATTAGGAATGCAAATTAAATTTAATATTTTTATTCTAATTTTTAATATTAATATTTACTTAATGAAAAGATATCAAACATATGACACATAGCAATAGTTATGAATGTATAAAATTAGTCAAATAATTTATAAATTGTATATTTTCAAATTAAATTATGTGAGAAACATATTATTCAAACAAAATATATAAAAATATAACTATAACCTAAGTTCAAAGAATAACTCATCAATCTCTTGATTTCGAATAGCATCCTACTACTACTGACCAGTGGGTCATTGGTGGCTGCTAATACATGTTAGCGGGGGATGCTAGTAATAAGTAAAAGGCTAGTGGTAGCCATATAAATGAGGATAAGGTAGAGGACGAGAGGATGGGTGCTGGCTCTACTACTATTATTGTGTTTATGGAAACTACTCTATTTGAGAGTAAATAACATGCATTTGCTACTCCATCTCAGCAATAGTGCATATGAGCTACTACAACATAGCAAGTGACATGCTTTTGTAGTGAGATGCAAGGGCTGATTTAGTAGTCCCTGGGGGGGCCTTAAATCCCAACCCATAGACCTTTCCACCCATAAATCATGATCAGATGACCCAACCACCTCACCAATTGTCTCCTAGAGCCCTTAGGACTTCTCTATGATTGAGTCTACACCAAGTCCTCTTTTCTTTTATTGAAGTTCTCCTACAAATTCAAACATTTAATTATTTGATATTATGAATCTAATATCTTTATTATCAAATATACAATACTTTAATAACAAAAATGCAATTTAAGATAAGCTATATACATAGGATTGCATAGCTCAAGGTAAAACCCACTGGCTATCCTTCTAAATGTAGATGTGGTGGAACAAACTATTCACGAGTAGCTCAACCCCAATCTCAGTTATATGCACAGCATGAAAAATTTCATGGATAGTATAGATTGTGGTATGAACATGACTACAACAAAGTAAATGGCATAAACAACATTGATTTTAAATTATGTTACTATGCCCAGTCGATGCTCTACTATAGGGATGGATCTACCAGTGAACAAGGAGGAACCCTATCTAGTTGCATCCATGACCCTATTCTTCTTATTCTGCTCAAACTTGAACTTAAATTTAGGGTCTTCCAAGTTCTTGAGAAGCCTTTCCCACTCTTTGTCCTTAATCTAGTTAAGTTGAGTGGGCATCTTTTCCACACCTTGTTAGTCTTGGAAAAAATAAGATTTATGATGTTGCCCTTATTTATTTAGGTGAGTTTTATACTCTTTTCTTTTGTATTAAACTTTAATTAAATTTAACATATAAATGGTTTACAATTAGATGCAGTATGCAAGTAATTTGCAACTAGATATAATATGTACAACATAAGACTTTCTTGTTTACAAAAATAATATCAGAGTATTAGATTAACAATTAAATTATTTATTAATTGAAATATCAAAAAACCAGATCATGGAATTTATACAGAACTATATCAAATTTTAGTATGACAAAAATTTAGATAACAAAACTAATGTTGAACTAGAAAATGTACAAAAGTGTAAAAGTAATAATAAAAGAATCAAGACACAGAATTTTTTAAGTGGTTCAATTTGAATTGAAACCACAATTCAAGTTTATATCCATTGGATCAATCCTCAATAAGATGATCTATTCTATCATTAATCATAGAAATTAAACTAGGCTCTTATACACCAATTTTACAGCAAGATTTTTTCTGGGCTTTTGCAAGACCTATGATACAAAAATTCATAATCTCGTACAAACTATGATCAACCTTATAACTTAGAAGATATCACAAGAATTCAATGCACCTCCTACCAATTGTAATCAACCTCATAATTCTAGAAAGATGCAAAGGGAAGATCAACTTCTTCCTTTGTATCCAAATTCCTAACCCTAGAAATCTAAAATAAAAACAAAGAGTTTGAGTTATCAATACAATATAGTAAATTGAGATGTAAATCTCAATTATTTAAGTAGTAATCTTCTTAAGATTGCTTAAAGATTAATTGAATCATTGAAATTAAGTGAGGTAATGATATATCATGTATAAGCTTAAGCTTTCTCTTTGTTTCTCACAAAATCTATTATGTAAAAGTGTCTGTTTGAAATAAGGTTTAGGTATTTAGATTTAAGATAACCAATATTGAAAAATAACTAATTTTTAGTCCTTGCATCAATTCATAGTGGTTATAACAAACTTATATCTAACTAATCAATTTATGAATTGATTCAGCTTCTGAAAAAATTCATGACCTAATTGATTGATGAATCAAATCATAGTGTTTTGAAAATAGGTGTTGAATTGATTCAAAAAAATTCCAAACCTTCAGTAAGAAAAGTTTTCTTCATGAATCAATTGGTGAATCAATTAAAGTTCATTTCACAAGTTTTCTAGTAATGAATCAATTCAGACAATAAAAAATAATTTTTATAAAAGTTTAACTTGTGAAGGAACATGTAAAAAGTTTGTTTGAAAAATTTTAATTTAAAACTCATTTTCAATGATTTATTCTACCTCAATGTAAGTTGTTTTAGAAAATATGATTAAGCGATTTAAATAAGATCTCAGTTACAAAAAATCCTATGAAATCAAATAAGAAGCTTAGAACTAATGTTGATCTTTTAAGCAAGCCTTGATTAACTTTGAATTATGCAAAATAGATAAACACTCAAACATATAATTAGTTTATGATATTAAATAAAATTGTTCTTCAGTCATCAAAACTGAAGAAAATGTGTAGCTAGGATTTCCTAGGCTAGCACATTTCATCCTTGATAACCTTCATTTTATTAGAACCCTTATGATTAAAGTTCTTCCACATGTCCTTCTCTTAAAAAAGGTTCCACTTCCAATACTTATGCAATTAAAAAATAAGGAAAGGAATAAATAGTTAACAATAGTTAAAAATAGAAATTTAAATTATAAACAAAGCATGGAAACTTTACCTCCCAATCTTTGCACATAGAATCTTACAAGTAGACTCTAGAATATTCTTCCATGTAAACCATACACCTTTATACTTACTCGTAATAATGTGGTGTATAGTGTCTACATGCATGTGGGTTGGGTAAAGCTTGAATAAATAAAAATAATCATTGTTAAGATTTTTTTTTTAGGAAAAAGTCCATGTTAAAACAAATATCAAGCATAATCAAGAATGCATACCTCATCTTATAAATCATAATGGCCCTCAAGATCAAATATGCATACCCTATGGAGTGAAGGATATCTAAGGGCAGATGTCACCCTTGAAGATGGTGGTGTCATCTATGATGGTATCCCTAGTGTATCTGGGGATGAGTGTGATAACAAAATATTTCACTCATTTAATTGTCCCCTTACTAAGCTTTTTAAGGTCCAAAATGACTTACTTCCAACTGTGTTATTGCATATTTATAGTGTGGAGTCAATTGGATTCATTATGGAAAATTTTACAGAATTTGGCTTTGTTGAGCAGTTTCTGTATTTTGGTTATAACTTGAGTTATGGTTGTCTAATTAATGTGATTATTGTCTTGAAGGAAATCTAAGACATAGCTCTACAACTTTTATGAAGATCTTCGAGGCTGAATCTTATAGTTAGATGCCTGAAAATGGAGCTGGATTTACAACTAAAATACTATCTTGGGCAGCCTAACCTCTAATCACTTATAATGCAATATCTGGAGTGATAGAAGTCTAATTAAGGTCAAACTAAACCTAAATGGAAGATGAGACATAAGGACACATTTCTTATGTAGACTTCTAGAGCTGAATAGATCATTATGGGCATGAAAAATGAGCTACAACACAGAGGCAGAATTGCTACAAGTTGGGCCTCTGTAGAATTTGGTTTCTAGGCCCCAATTGGCATGCAACTTGAGCCCAATGGGCCATCTCTTGCACCAGCTCACACTTAACCAACTAGAGAGTAGTAAGTCAGAAGGAAACTACAAGTAGTCTACATTGAGACTCTACATGCAAGAGGAGTGGCAGGAAGTAACCAGACCAGCAATCATGATTGCCTACTAACCAACCATGCAGCTAGTTTCTCTTTTCCTGGGCATAGTCATTTTAGCAGAGTCATTTTAGTTGGAGAGTTTAGTTTGGAGAGAGTTCCAATAGAGTAAGGTAGCATGTTTTTTCTTTTTTTTCTCTACATTTTCATGCCTCCTTCCATGGAAGGCTGAATATCTTGTAATAAGTCCAAGGGGCTACTAACTTGAAGATTAATGCTAAGATCTTGACAATTCATTCTGTATTCAATTTGTTGGTCATTTCTTCTCCTTTCCTCTCTGTTTTTACTGTGATATCTGAATTAAATGGCTTCATTTGGTTTAGATGTTAATATGATTGTTACTTAATGATCAATTATAGGAAGAGGATAGGAAAACTAAGCAATTTAT
>JANHAO010010598.1:0-17559 GCA_026873985.1 Saraca asoca
TGTAGTGCATGTTCTAAACCCAGTTGTCCACATTACTCAAATTATTTGAGGAATAGTGCCTTGGCTTGTATGATGTTCTGTGACCATATCGGACACGACTTTTGCAATGCTGAGTATTTTGTTACCTCATTTTAATTTGAGGGTTGTTATTCATTTATGGTGTTTGCTCTCATAATTGACACATTATTATGGCCATATTGTTGAGATATTAAATCTGGAGAACTTTTCTTTTACAACCCATGATTTATGTTAGCCCAAGTGGGAGATTGTTGAAATAATTTTGTGCACTAACATAAATCATGTTTTTATAATTAAAATACAGATTTAATAGTTAAATCAATTATGAGTGTTTTGTATAAATAGCCCAATTATATGATCCATTTTGTTTAATGGACTGCACCTGTGTTAAGTAGACTGTGTTTACTAGGTCATTGTATTGAGTTAATTGTTGATGGGTAGGTTAACACAATAACCCATTAGGGTTGCATATAAGAGTCTCTGATCTCTATTATAATATACGTGTTACTGCCCTATTGAGTAATACGACGATAGTTTTGTTCTCTATCATATTATAGTCAAGAGGGCAGTTTATCTTCATACAGACTAGATGCTTGTAGGATCAAAGCAAGGATTCATCATGTTTATCAGGTAATTCTAAACTTTAAATCATTATTACATGTTATATAGATTCACCTACATATTTGATATTTATTATATTTTAAAATTTATTTTTGAGATTATGAAATTCTTTCGTTTAGGCCAATTGCGACAAAATCCTATAGCCTGTACCTACTGTCGGAGCTGAACAATTTTGTCACGTATAACGAGGCAAGTTCTACAATTGGAAAAGAAAGTAGGAATCCCAAGACAACACCACGGGACAACACAGAAACTGACTCTACTATGCTGCGCGAACAAACTGATCTCAAGATCTTGCAAAGGCGGAGGCTTTGACGTTTTGTTCTGAGTTGGAGATAATAAATAATTAATAATAATTTAAGAGCTGAAGACAGAAGATAAAGACAGAAGAAGAGGGAGGAGGATGAGACCTGAGAAAGAGGTTAATAGTTGTATCCTTTAATGCTACAAGTAGGAGGTGTGGGTCCCACTGTGACCGAGTTCTCCACATGGCAGGGGAGAGGTGAAAGACAACGCACTGCACGTAGACGTAAAATACAAAATCCAATTGATTTCGGTAATGTTTTTGGGAGTTACCTAAAATAAAAAAATATTATCAGTCAAAATCACAAAAAAATTTTACTCCAACGGTTAATAAAAATCGATTTTAAATTTAAGTTTTATATAATATGAAATTAAGATTAATACAAGTAGCTAATTCTTACTTTCTTTTTTAAAAGAAGATCAATATCATCATATATCACATATATAAGAATATCGAGATAGTTTATTTAGGATAAATGATTGTAAGAATATTTTAAGTTATGTTAAAATTATAAAGTGACATTTTGATGCATAAAATAAATATTTACTTTATTTAATATAAATTTGTGCATTATATGAGCGAACGCCAAGTGAAAAAAAAAAAAAGAGAGTGATATCCACTTTCTAAAATATAGTAAGATTAGAAATAAAAATTATTACTTTTATTAATTTTAGAGATAAGTGCATGACTATTTTAAATTAATTTAACCCCATCTATTTTAAAACAAATAAAAATAGATTAGATCATACTTTATTTTGTATATACATTACGAAAATAATTATACATACAAATTATGAAAATATATCACTAATTTAGAGTTGATTACGGTGGTGAATCCAGTGACAACGCGATAGAAACCAATGGCCTTCGTGAAGAAGACAATTATTGAATTATTAATACAAGTCAAGATAAACATTCACTCAAATCATGAGAACCCAAGATGACAATATTTAATATAATTTTTAAGATTTTTTTTTTGATTGTATTATTGAGGTTGATCTACTTGATTTAGAGGATTGCTAATGTGAAAATTTTATTGAAAATTATAATAAAGATGGTAAATAAGAAGATTGAGAATAAGATTAGAGGGTCGAGTAAGGAAATAAATAAGAAAATTGAATAAAAATGAGTGATTTTGGATGAGTTGTCAAAGAAATTGGAAATCAAGATTGAAGGACTGAAAAGATTATTGAGTAAGTTGAAAACGGTTAATTGATTGATTAAGAGAAAGTTTAAAAAGATTTATGATGATTTTAAAAAAGAAAAAGATAGGGTGAATTATGCATTTGTTAGTGGAGCACTCAAAACCAAGTGATTGATTCTGAAAGTTTTTAAAAAATTGTGATCGACTGACACCAACATGATATAGATGTTGATCTTAGTAATTCAAAATAATAATAAAATTAAAATTTATGATATTTTGTTTTGAATTTTCATTATACAGCAGTGGTGGGTAGATTGGGTTGAGGAAATTTCATTGTACTGCTACTACCTTGCTTTCTTTTTCTCTTTTTAAATCCTTTTTCAAATTCAATTATAATTTATTTATTTATTTATTATTATTCCGCAGTTCCACTTATTATCAATCGCACCGACGGCGAAAAAAAGGCAAGGGATGTATGAAGTGCTTTGTTTACGCCTTTGTGCTTTTCAATTGCACAAGTTGACCACTTTATTTGCATTTTCTAAAAAACAAAATATATGTAGTGAAGCTGGTTTTGGAAGCAAATTTAAATAAGGTAATAAGGATTTGTTAATAAATATGAGACAGATGGGTGTCTAAATAGGCCATCTCAAAAAAAGCTACCAGATTCAGATGGACCATTCGACTGAGTTATTACATTACTAAAATAATAATAACAAATCTTAAAAATAACAAATGATATTTGCATTACACAAAATGTTATTTTTACATAAAAAATACTAAAATAATTAATAAAAATAATAACAAATGTATTGTATTACTAAAATGTTAGTTAACTTTTTACATAAAATTTACAATTATTTCATAAAAATTGTAGTTATTTAGGATGTGCGGTTGTAAGTTTTTTTTTTTTTATAAAAAATTATAATTGCTATAATCATAGTTACAACACCAAATATTTGGAGGTTTTATGAAAAATTTATAAAACTATATGAAAAAATTAAAAAATATGTATTGGTATGAATTTTTTTAATTAATGACCAAAACATCCCCAATGATTAATTGCCAAAGTTCTCCGTAAGCAAATTTTGAACTTGATTGCACTTTGTTGGCAATAAAATCTGGTTCAAGAAACCTAGACTTTAGCCAACATCCAGATTGTGAGTTGTGAGCATGCAAGTAGCAGATAGAGTGAGTAGAAAAGAAGGAAGAGTAAAGACCAGAGGCGTTTTTATCGAGGTTCGGCTAAAGCCAGTTCGGCCCCTACATCCACATTGATTGTATTTACTATCTGGCGAGCGGAGGTTTTGCTGTTCAAGTGTGTCGAGTTATAATATACAAACTCTTTCTCTCTTTTTGACAAGGCTTCTTCTCCTGTCCTCCCCTTCTTTTTCTTTCTCTTTTTCTCTCCTTCTTTTGACAGTGGATTAACCCTCTATTTATAGAAACGGGGGAGGTTATCATGGTAATTTCCTGATTTATACATTAGTTACATCATGTAGCTATTTCGTACAGACAACTTAGACTCTATTTAATCAAATTTGCAAGGTCAGTAGGTAGGTGTTTGGCTTGGAAGATGTGTTATTGACCATTGATTAAACCTTTATTGTTTCCTCGGGAGTGGAGGTCGCTTGCTTGATTAGTTTGTTGGTCTTTTAGTTCACACCAGAATGGATAGCCTTCTGAATCTGAGCTTGCCAGGCAGATTCTCTGGTCACAGCTCACTCTCCCCTTAACGACCCGAGGTGAACGCTACTCGAGGGGTGCGGGCTTCCACTGTTGAGCTTGTCTCGTGCCCTTCCCTTAGGGTCAGCGGGTTGGCGTCCCCTTACTCTGCTGGACTTGCCTTATTAGGCTTACTCTAAAAAACATCCACAACATTAGCCCCCTAACTCTTGATTTGCTTTGTGAGCCGGGAGTTGTAGTTTGTTGGTCTAAAGGGTGCAATGTCTTTGCTCAAGCTCTTATCTCATCTTTTTGTCTACATTTGTCATCATTACCCCTATTTAATGCACATATTTTCCAAGATTGTCATTTCGATGAAAGCTGAAACCTGGAGCTTGTGCATACGATCAGATTCTCGGTATTTGGTTAATTATCATACCAAACGGCTGGATGACTGAGGCTATGGAAAGGTGGGATTAAGTATTCGTCTCTCCATATTCTTGTTTTGTCAATTCTTTTCATCCTTCAGACTTTCAAGCAGCCGTCATCGAGTTAGTCTCCTGGCTCTAGTGCCTATTGTTTTGTCGTTTTGGTGCTCCGATCATCTTGGCTAGAAGTCTGTTTCTTTCTTGAATTGTTTCGGAGTTTGATTCGCCTCTTTATCATGATAAGTCTTTCCAGCCTTTCACTCTTTATAGGTTAATGTTAGTTGATTTGTAGTCGGACGTTCCGTTTGCCAATTCTTAATCTACCAATTCAAGTTTTCTCCCCTTTTGGGAATCTTAGGTATCTAATCAGGTTTCGTTAGCTAGACCTTTTTAGGTTTATCAATAGTATCAGTGCTTGTCTCAGTGGTTCGGGGCGTGTTGTGGTTTGCTTGCATAGGGATTTTGCAATTTTGTTTGGGTAATAATTCTGGAAAAGATTTTGCCTTCAGAGGCTTGATCGGTCCCTTCTTTTCTTTATGTTTTGCATAGATAGCAGCCCACAGATGTCGTGGGCACCGGGTTGGAAATGTTGAACCCGAATCTTCGGCCAGTAGTGAAGAGCTGATGTACCCCATAGTCGATATTGCTCGCAGGAGCAGTGAGGTCACTAAACGACTCCTTCCTAAACTTAAGCCTAGTGCGAGGCAACATGTTGCTAAAGGTTCCTCGGATCGCTCAATTTTCAAGCATTATGCTTTGACTATTGAGATACGTGAGCTTACAAGTATAGTGGAAAATTTTCATATTCCCAAGGGTTGCTGCTTTATGGCGCCTTCTCCTAATGATCATGCTGCTCATCCTCCTTCCGGGTTTATCGCGATTAGCCTCTCTCACCTTGACGCGGGGTTAAAGTTTCCAGTTCACCCATTCATTATCAATTTGTTGAATAAGTTGAAGCTAGCACCTTCACAACTGTCTCCAAACTCTTATACCCAGCTTGTCTACTTAGCGCTAACGTATAGAAGGAGCAATCTTCCTCTTCCATCTGTGAAGGTTTTATGTCACCTTTTCAGCATGAGAAGTATAATTTCTACAAATGAAATCTACTATTTTTTCGCTCGAAATTCTAAATTCAAAGGAGCACTACCTCAAGGATAGGCTAAGGGCAAATCGAATGTTGGCTAGTACAAAACCCACTGGTTCTACATTTCATGTCCTTCCTTGTATTTTCTTCGTAACTTTGACTATGTCTTAGTATCGGGTATGTGAGCTGTGATCATGCGAGCTACGATCATGTGAGCTTTTGTGATTTTGTGTTGTAGTTCTAACACTTCATTTCATTTTTTACAGTTAGGGTTGGCAAAGCGAAGCCAACACTTGAAGCTAAAGAGGTCGAGGTGCTACGTCAGTTTGTGACTGTAGGTGATCTGTAGAGTGATCTCAAATTCCACGACAACCTCCTTCGAGCTCATAGGTTAGCTCCTGCACTGAGCATCGAACTCACTAGAGAAATTGGAGTTCGTCGATTGAAGGAAATTGGACAGGCTCGCTTCGACGACTACGAGGAAATGGTGAAACTTGTTTTTGAAAGCCCTCCCTCTGATGATTTAGAAAAGCTCAAGGTCATTGCAACCCCTTCAAATCCTGCTGCTATGGTGGCTCCCATTAATCCAAACCAACCCCTTCCTAGGGTGTACATGATGTCTTTTCTAGAGTCAGCTCCTCCTTGTCATCATGGAGTGGTTGAGGCGATCAGGATCGCTACCTCATCTAGCCCCCTTGCCAAGAAATGAAGAGTCAACAAAGGGAAGGGGGTCCCCCTTGCCAAGAAACGAAGAGTCAGCAAAGGGAAGGGGGTCACTGGCAGCTTGGAACAAGTGACTCAGGAGGCAACTGCAGGGAAGGCTCAACCAAATATTAGCCCCGAGATGCAATGGTACTTTGACTTTGTCCGAGAAAATTTGTAGGATATTTTAAGATCTTACTCTCACCCGCGAACACTAGAGACAGAGATTTCAAGCGGGGGATTAACATGCTTCGCCACTCACGAGATCTTACTGGTAAATTATGTTTTGTCATTTTGCTTTCTCCGTAGTCTGACTGGGTTTGCATTCCAAGGTCTATTGGGAGCGGTTAAGATAGGGGAGTCATTTCAATCCATGGAGAGAAAGAATGCCCAACTCATAAAAGATTTGACCGTCATGACCATCAAAGCCCAGGAGATGGATGACAAAGTGCGGGAGGCTGAGGAGGCCTGAGCCCGTGAGGTGGCAAGATGCGAGGCTATTGAGGTTGAGCTTAGCAAGGCAGTCAAAGAGCTGCACCAAATGAAGAATGACAGAGATATTGCTCTTTGAGGCTTTGACTTGGCAAACCGAAGGTTCGAAGCTGTTGCACGACGAGTAGAGGTTGCCAGGGCTAATCTTGAAGTGGCCAGAAAAGAAGTCTTTTTAAAGCAGGAGGAAGTTGACAAGATCATAGCCACAATTTCCAAGTGGAATGCCAAGGCCACGGAGGATGTAGAGTCCAAAACGAGCTCACTTTTCCTTTATACCCTGTGGAGGCATCATCTGAATTTGGACTTTTCCTTCTTTAGACTGGAAGCTTTGAATGCTATTGAAGGTTTTAAGAAGAGGGCGGCTAGAGGTAGGTCGATCCGTGATCCTCATGCTGAGAGTGCTTTCGGTGGAGAGATCAGCCCGTAAATCATGGAGCCTGCGGATGGCCAGGCGAGAGACACTTCGTGTACTCCGTGCACTGAACTCACTCCTCATTAGGGTCTGACTCCTCAAAGCTAGACTTCTTTCTTTCTTTTTTTTTTTTTTTGCTTTAAGTGCCTTTCTTTGTTCTGAACTCTACATGATCAAAGGTACTCAATAGTAGTAATTTTCCTCACTCTTGCATGAATGTTGTGATGGGCATTTTTCCAGAAAGTTGGTGAATTGCAACAAACTGTTTCCTGCATGTCACAACTTAACAAAAACTTGGACCACATGTATATCAAATATCAAATAGATTATTTAACTTTTATCAATAGGAAAATGCATATAAGTAGGTTTAAGGCATCAATTCATAATTCAAAAGGATATGTGCTATGTGAAGTGGCCAATCGACCATGACAATTCATCTCGAGCAATACGTTCTAGCAACTTGCTTAGCGAGAATTATATACCGTGCTTTCGAGCACGTATATTTAAGTGAGAAAGCAAAAGTTTGGATGGGTTATGCGAGAGCTGTAGATCGCATAAGAGCTGCGAGTAATAGGTCGCAAATAGATTATTCAACTTTTATCAACAGGAAAATGCATATAAGTAGGTTTAAGCCATCAATTCATAATTCAAAAGGATATGTGCTATGTGAAGTGGCCAATCGGCCATGACAATTCATCTTGGGCAATACGTGCTAGCAACTTGCTTAGCGAGAATTATATACCATGCGTTTGAGCACGTATATTTAAGTGAGAAAGTGAAAGTCCGGATGGGTCGCATGAAAGCTGCAGACCGCATAAGAACTGCGAGTAATAGGCCGCATGAGAGCTGCAGGTAATAGGCAGTATGAGAGCGAGGGTAATAGGCTACATGAGAGCTGTGGGTAATAGACCGCATGAGAGCTATTGGTAATAGGCCGCATGAGAGTTACACCTTTCACGATTTTTACCATTTGGGCTAGCTAACGATCCTGTGCCGGACTTGATATCACGTTGGCGATCATGTGCCAGACTTACGATTGTGCCAGCGATCCTGTGCCGGACTTAATATCTTGTTGGCAATCTTGTGCCAGACTTGAGACCCTGCCGGTGATCCTGTGCTGGACTTAATATCTTGCTGGCGATCTTGTGCCAGACTTGAGATCGTGCTAGCGATCCTATGCCGAACTTAATATCTTGTCAGCGATCCTATGCCAGATTTGAGACTATACTAACGATCCTGTGCCAGGCTTGAAGTCATGCCGGTGATCCTGCGTCGGACTTAATATCTTGCTCGCGAACATGCTATTTTGTTTGTTGAGCTCTAGAGGAATGGCACCGCAAAGTTATTGACTTTTTCTTTTTATGGACCCACATTTGAGTTTCTAGAAAATTTGTTAAAAATTCAATTATTAGGATTTATGAACAACACTAAGGTTTCTATCTATATTTGAACAATAGTATGTAAGAGGAAAGAAAATGTTTAGGGCATTGGAGCCATCATTGTCATAGGTGATGCCAGGGACATTATGTGAGAGTTGACACCACGTAGTCCCGTAGGTAGCCTTGTCAGATAAGGCCCTTAATGGCGTCTTTGAGCACTCTGCACTTTGCTGTATCGTGTCCGACTTCACCATGGTAGGCACAAAACTGATCTCTATTACACCTGCGCTTGCTGTGAGTTTTTAATGGTGGAGGCCTCTTGAAAGCTTCCCTATCATTTTTAGCTGCGAAGATGCATTCTTGAGTGTCCGTCAGAATGCTTTGACTATCGTGCCAGCTCTGGTATCAGAGTGGCTCACTTTTAGCCTTCTTCATCGGTTGGTCACCATACCCCTTTAGGGTATTTCATCCCATGCTCCCTTGGTCGGGGTGGTTCATATTGTCCTTGCTTTCAAGCGTTTCTGTACTAAAAGCTTCTTCCCACCTGACCTCCTTGGCAACTTGCTCATAAAATTCTGCAAGATCCTTTCACGGGGTTTTGTAGATATTTTCCCAAAGCTTTCCATCCTCGCGGAGTCCCGCGGAGATCATGGTTAGGATACCTCCATCGGATGGTCTCTCCACATTATTGATCTTGTGCCCAAATGGGTGATGTAGTCTTTCAACGATTCAACCTCTCGTTGGAAAATCGTCACCAGATAGCAAGGTGGCGCGAGTTGCCTCTTTAAGGCTTTGTATTGATCAACAAATTTCTCTTGGAATTCTTCCCAACTACCAATGCTGTGAGCCGAGAGATTTTTAAACCAGGTTCAAGGTATATCCCTAAGTGTGGCTGGGAAAACTCGGCATTTGACCAGTGGATTGGTCGTTTGGAGGTCTATCTGGATATTGAACGCATCTAGATGGTTACAAGCATTGTTGTCCCCATTATATTGTGAGATTGTGGGGAGCTTGAGTTTGCGAGGGAGTGGTTGTCTCTCTATTTCACAGGTGAAAGGTGCTCCCCATTTATAGCGACCTTGATCATCCTGAGCTCGAGGGTGCTCCTCAAGTTATTTCACTCTATGGAAGAGATCTTCAATCATCAGGCCTTGTGTCCCGTGTCACTAATCAGGAGATCGTTGGCTCTCGTTTCTCTTTTGATCGTAGGGATGGGAGTTCGGGGGACACTTTCAACTAGATCGACCTGAACTTCTTGAGTGATGTGGACCTCTAGGTTGCTGGTCACCTTGATCCTTGTAGGTTCACCGAACCTTTGCCCTCTCTTAGGAGCAAGAGAGGGGTGAGTTGTACCGAAATGTCGGCCCTCCCCAGGTACCACGATCTGAGTCTGTTCTCATATTCCTTGAATTTGTGGCTGGGCTAACATTTTGACCATTTCGACGATCTCCTTTATTATGTTCTCTTATGCTTCCTGGCATTGATGCCAAGTTTGCACTCCTCAAGCCTCGAGGGCTACATGCTGGTAGGAAGCCGACAGTGCCCTATTGCTGACTACATCCGTTGTTAGGACAATAGATACGTTGGCGATCGAGAAAGCTGAGCCCCCTAACAACAATTCTCGTTGTTTGACACAATTTTCTGGTTGACCCGCGACAACATCGATACCTCTGTTTACTCTTCCTCTTACTATCGCAGTTGCTCAATGAATCATGAAAATGGAGGAAAAATAGATCGAAGGTTCGAGGCCTTTCCTCTAGGGCAAAAATATTGACGGTAAAATCTGGTTCAAGGAACCCAGACTTTAGCCAACACCCAGATTATGAGTTGTGAGCATGCGAGTAGCAGATAGAGTGAGTAGAAGGGAAGGAAGAGTAAAGACCATAGGGGTTTTTATCATAGTTCAAATAAAGCCAGTTTAGCCCCTATGTCCATGTTGATTGTATTTATTGTCCGGCAGGTGAAGGTTTCACTATTCAAGTGTATCAGGTTACAATATACAGACTCTTTGTCTCTTTTTAACAGGGCTTCTTCTCCTATCCTCCCCCTCTTTTTCTTTCTCTTTTTCTCTCCTCCTTTTGACAATGGATTAACCCTTTATTTATAGAAACGGGGGAGGTTATCACGATAATTTCTCAATTTGTACATTAGTTATATCATGTAGTTATTTTGTACAGACAACTTAGACTCTATTTAATTAGATTTGCAAGGTCTACAGGTAGGTGTTTCCCCTTAGGGGCTATTTTATCGACTTGGAAGATGTGTTCTTAACCATTGATTAGACCTGTACCATTCCTTTGGGAGTGGAGGTTGCTTGCCTGATTGGTTTGTTGGTTTTTTAGTTCACACTTGAGTGGATAGTCTTCTGAATCCGAGTTCGCTAGGTGGATTCCTTGGTCGTGACTCGCTCTCCCCTTAACGACCTGAGGTGAACGCTACTCGACAGGTGCGGGTTTCCGCTTTCGAGCTCGTCTCGTGCCCTTCCCTTACGATCAGCAGGCCGGCGTTAGGCCTGCTCCAGAAAACACCCACAACACACTCCAAGTTAAAGATTGAATCAGAGGGGTAAGTTCTATTTAAAAATTGTTTATTGTTTTGGTACTTATAGGATAAACATTTTTATGAAAGTAATTAAGCATGATAGATGAAGATGTCCTTCATTTGAAATTTACACTCAATGGGAGAGAGGTCCACACAAAGTGTGTTGGTCCCACTTCCGTCTCTCTCGAAATAAAATTTGTAGGATCTGCTAATTAATCTCTAGATTTGAAATCACTACTTGAACATATTAAATAACATTTAATATGTAAAAAATTTACATATTAAATGTCATTTGATATTTGTTGTTTTGGGAAATTTTATGTAAAAATTTTATTATTATTAAATTTTATGTAAAAAGTTAAATAACATATTAAATGTTATTTAATATGTAAAAATTTTACATATTTAATATGTAAAAAAAATTTATGTATTTAATATGCAAAAATTTTACATATTAAATGTTATGTAAAAATGTCATTTGATATTTGTCATTCCTATACATTACTAAAATAAAAATTTTATGTAAAAAGTTAAATAACATTTCAGGTGTCTAAACAATATTTATAATAATCCCCAAAAATCTTTTATATTTTTCTAATCTTTATTTTAATTACATTGACTAAATATTTGTTATTTTTAGAATCTGCATTTAAAAAATTATCGTTAACAATTCAATTACAATCCCAATCTATTGTTACAATAACCTATTCTAATATTTTTACCATTTTAGAAACTATCAAGATATCTTAACAATCTATTATTGTCATTTGATATCTACATTTTTATGTCTTAATTTGTAATATGGATCCAAATTATTAAATCTAATTGTCTTGTCCATGACCATGATAAATAAGAAAATGTTATTATGCTCCTAGATTTCACTAATTTCAACATTCTACCTTTACAAATTGCCATGACATAGTCCAATGTATTGGGGCCCAACCCAATAAGAAAAATTTTACAGGTCTTTAATTTTTTTTCCCCTTTTTCTGTTTTCGTCAGCAAAGTATAGGACATAATGCATTATTACATCCACGGGTTATCATGTATCAGGGCAATTATATGAACACAAACTACAAAAAGTAAATAAATAAATAGAATAAAAAATGTGCTGCCTGCGATATTGGTGAAACACAGGGAGTCATTTTTTATATTAACCATAAGAACACCATTTTAATATAACAATAAAAGAAATAAATTATGATTATTAAATTAAAATATAATTAAAAATTATGTAATTATTTAAAAAAATCACGTGAATCCAATATAGAACTTTTTTTTGGTTGAATTAATTTTTGTGATGTCCTATATACATTATAGTACAATTGATAAGGTCTTCTTCTCATACAATTTTGACTGAATTGTACTTGAGATATTAGGAATCTTTGGTGAGAAGAGTGACGTTACAGTGCAAATGTACCATGTTCTTAGTGGCAGGTGCTAAATAAATATAATCTCTCACTGGGTTATGAACTGACAACCCGAAATTATTAAAAACTACCATCAATGGGTGGTTGATGCCTTCATCTTATAATTTTGTAATATATATAATAAAGAAATCGCAATTATATCTGTATAAAAGAGGAATTTTTGTTATATGTAAAAAGATTAGTGGTAAATCGGATCTCTCATTTCACATTAAATTTCAGATAAATAATATATATTTTTAAAATGATCATTAAAGCACTAAACTATAAAGGATCAAGTATATTAATTAATTGGTTTGACTAAAATTTTAATGTCTAATATGTAAATAGCTCATATTTAATCTCTTTAATTATAATATTCCATTTGATTCTTTGAGCATATAAATTAGACTAAATCATATTCTTGTTAATAAATTTTATCAAATTAAAAATTGAAAATCATAATTAATACTTAAAGTTTTAATATGAATTTATGTCGACAATGACTGAAATAGGAATTACAATGGCCCTTTTCTTTCAAACATTAGGAAGCAATCACTTATCTTTAATGTGTTAATATCATTGGGAAAAATTGAAAAATAAGTGAAAAATAAGAGTCAAGAAAAAGAAGAGGAGTAAATAGATGAAACGTCACCGCAATATCTCAACGCAATTGATTCTTTCTACATGGCCATACCTTGCTAATGACTAGTTAAACTATTCATATATTGTTTTTTATAATTTAGTGACATCAATGGCACGATTTTTGCTAATCTCTTTATCGTACATTTTTCTTTAAATTAGAAAAATTTTCCTTTTTTGCATGAGGGTCTATATTTATACTTAAGATGTCGAAATCAAATACTAATATATCATATCATCTATATTATTTAATAAAACAGATCCCTTAACATGCTTTTAATTAAAAACACATTATATCATTAAATTTTTGAATTACTTTTTTTTTTAATTTATATCAAATCATAAAATGTTTCCTTACACCAAGATAATGTTTGGTTCATGAAGTTATACATTTTTAGGAAATATTCTCATGAATTTGATTCCTATGAATGTAATTCTCGGAAATGTCATATTGTTATGTTTAGTTTAATTAAAAGATTTCTAAAAATATTATAATATTATATTTTAATTAATTTATATATTTTTAAAATATTATTAAATTATTAAAGTGTCCTCATTAGAAATTGAATGATCAACATCAGAAAGTTGACTAATCAATGATGATATACATAGTTAATGATGAAAAGTGATGGTAGGCAGTGATTAACAACGATGGATAATAGTTAATAGTGGTGGGTGGGGATGCTCAGATTTAAATTGCTCAAGCATTTTTTGGGTCATGATTCTAATCATGAATAATTTATATAAAGCCTACATGCATTTCTCAAACTAGTTTCTCATTTTTCTTTCAAACCCTAACCACTATCTCTTGAACCCTATCAACTTCTCTCTATATTTTTATCAAATTTTACCAATTAAACTTAAGTATCGCTTCACTAAAACATTTTTCTACCCTTTTCCCTCAAATCTAACTAATTAAAACCTCCAAATTTGCCAAAATCCAAAAACTCCCAAATTTTCCCAAATCACCTTCTCTCTTTATTTTTTTTTTCACAATCCATCATAATTGACGATTTTACTATTAGTTCAAAGAAGAGAAAGAAGGTAATTGGTGACAAGAGAGCTTATCGTATTGATATTATAATTGAGGAGCAAAAATTCTTTCCTAATACAAAATCTTACGAGAGGTATGCAAAATATAAAGAAAAAATTGTGTCTCCTATAAAATGTTAGGATAAGAGATTTCTTAAGGAGAGTCATCTTGAATTATATGATTTGTTGGAGAACAATAAGTTGCTAAATTTTGTTTGTCATAGTACTCCATATTATCCTAGGCTAGTGAAAATGTTTTATACTAACTTAGGCATAACCCATAAAAGGCTATCTGCATCTGTTATAGAGAAGCCCATAAATTTTGATGTAGAGGCCTTGTGCAATCTATTTGGTATGAAAAGAGGATTGAGTTTCATTACGAGCAAAGATTGGAAGAGTATTCAAAAGAAGATGCAATCAAAATACTCTTTTCGAACACCACTCCCACTATTATTATCAGAAAATGCATAATCATTGGATTGTTAATGGAAGATCATCTCCTTCGTTATATAATTGTGAAGACAATTCTTTTTCGCCACACCAACTCTACCAAAATAGTTGAAGATGAGATTTTTCTAATGTGAGGCACAAAGAAAGGCCTAGAAATCAATATCTTATACCTTATCCTTTCATATATATCATTTAAGAATAATAGCCTAGAAATTTATTCAAAATAGAAATTCTATTCAGACCAAAAGCTTGCAATGATTGTTTGCCATTTTTATAGAAGAAAAGTCACGAGAATTAAGGTAGAATTAATTCATCATGCTATTGTTTTGCTACAAAATAACATCAAAAAATGTGATAGTACAAACACTAAAAAGTAGTGGGTTGCAAATGAGAAAATAAAATTACATTATATTATATCAATGAATTTATCAATCTACTGTTTATATAAGTCAATTTTACATCATTATTCATTCATATATTATTGTATAACTAAAAAATTATTAACACTCTTTTATTATTAATAAAAAATGTTAATTATATTGTTTTAATGACATGTTATTTTAGAAAAGAGTTTGGCCAAAAAAAAAAAAAAGAAAAAAAACTAAAACCATGCAACCAAGTGAGGGATTGTTAAGTTACACATCAAAATCACATGTTCCAAACAAATGCCAAATCTTTGTGCTTCAATTGAACAAGGGCATTTTTAGTTACATATTGACATCGTAGAGGAAAAAAAATCCGACTCAAATATATGATTAGTTTTAATATTATTTTTTTTGTGATAAGAATGACAAGAAAAAAATAGTTTCTCCTATCCTATTAAGCAAGACTACAGTGGCATCCACAAGGTCCACTCAAAGGTTATTACGAGGCTCAATGACAATAACTCAATTAGTCTAAGACTCGGGAAATCTTCTTGAGAACTGTTGTCCACCAAGCAGGATGATCAATATTAAGAGAGTTGAACTTATGACTAAGAAGAATCACATAATTTTATCGGAATCTTGCAATTAATTAAGTTAACTTGTGTTACTAAAAAAAATTAGATTTTAATTAATTTTAATTTTTAGTTCATCCTCATTTTTTAAATAAATTTTTGAAACTATAGTTTTTGTAACTTTTTTCTCATTATATCAATTTTTTTTAGTTACATTAGTTTCTTATTAGTGCTTTTGTCTTAATCCGTCCCTGTGATGGCTAGAGTCAGGGGCTCATCTTTCAGGCATTCAATACAGATCATCGTGGCCCATTTGAACCATTCTGTTTAGGCCCATTTTTAAAATATGCCTTCCATTGACAAGTCTGACTTTATTAAAAGCTCGAGAAGTAGTCCCCTTTTCCATGGGCTTTAAGCCCATTTTACATCACTATTTGTTAATTAAGGTTAATGGTATTTACGATCAAGTTTTATGGAACTAAATGGCTATATTCCATGAAGACAAAGGACAATATTTTTGTGTTATATACTCTCTGTGTTTCATTCAAATGTCATGTTGAAAAAAAAATTGTATCCTTTCATCTTACATTTATAATTCAATCAAATATTTATTCATTTTTCAATCTTATCTTCTTATTTAAGGGGAGAATAATAGAGAGATAATAAAACAGAAAATATTAATGAAGAGAGATCAAGAGTAATTTTAAAAGTAATTATAATTTTTTATGTTATTGAGATTATTTAATAATTTTCTTAATCTTTGTATAATAACCTTAGACAATAGAAATTAGGAAATAGATGAAATACATGTGTGTTGGCTTGGTGAAAGTTCTCACACTTACATGAGAAATAATTATATATTTCAATTATAACAAGTGTTCTTATTTTTACCTAATAAGAGAGGTCAATTTCGTTGTCTATTTGTCTGTTTATTGAGATTTATATATATTAGAAATTATATTTTTAATTTTAAATAAATTAAAAATTATAATTATCTTTTTTTATTAAATGAGAGTAAAAATATATGTTATAACTTAAATATATCACTATTTCTCTGTGAGTATTACATGGATCAGTCCTAAAATTATTAGTATTAAGTATTCAAGGTTTGTTTTAGTGATGTAGTATTGAAGATATAATCTTACTCATTACCACCTTTAGTTTAAATAAATTTGTGATAAAAAAATAATTTTACAAATTACATTATTTATTGACTCATTTATTTTCTGGCTTTTAATATGAACTTTGGTCTAATGGTCCCATATTCCCCGCCAAGAAAATTTATTCAATAGGATTTTATCTAAAAATTATTCATTAGGAATATAAGACAATAATAATTTTAATAACAAAATTTAAAAAAAATCAAAAAACATAATGAAATAGATCAATAAATATGAGAGATAAAAAATCACAATTATCTGCAAGCAAATATTCACTTATTTCCTATACAACAATCATCTACAAGCAACTCAAAATATGAAAAACCATCAAATCTTTAATTACATTTTAATTTTTGTTAATAAATAAATACATCATTCCTTATATGTATTTTTTTGTTTCCTCCCATATCTCATTTCAATTGTTTTGAATTAAATCTACAATTTCACTCATATTCTTAAACACTTTGAACTGATATCAATAACAAACTAGTATCAAAAAGAAATAAATATCTTTTGTGTTAAAAGAAATAAATATCTTTTTTAGTGGCTAATCCGCCATGATAATTTGTCACGACCCAATTCTTGGGCCCATGACCGGCGTAGAAGGTCACCCGTACGAAACCTCCTACAAGCCTAATTATACCTACTATTCCATAACTACACTATTATGTCTGTCAAAAATTCGATAGAATCTCCCCTATAAACTAGACACTCAAGCTCAAGGCTTTATCACACAATGAGGGCCACATGCCTATCAGAACCTGTTTAACAAATAAACATACATATATATATATACACAGTGGCCTATATTAACAATCTACTGGGCATCCAGAACTCAGTCACAACATCATACAATAAATATTACAATGAATTAATATAAATTTCTACAATACATCTATAGACAAATCATATGGGCCAGATACGCAGCAATTTATTAAATACATGGTGGCCCTCAAACCACACATCTATTCTCTTAATCATACAAACGTAATATAATATGTATTTACCATTTTACCAGTTACTACCTTTATTGATATACTTATTATTATTGTTCACAATTTATACTTTTGTTAGGTTATTCCTTTGTATTTCAAATTGCATTTTCTTTTCTTTAGGACTGTCAATCGGATCCAGATAATTCC